>WNWK01006153.1:0-109609 GCA_009830355.1 Cherax destructor | reverse complement strand
GTTTTTGTCTCCTGTGTTTTTCCCGTGGATGACTGTTTATTTTTGGGTCAATTGTTGTAGACTGGTCATTCTGTGTGTTATACTTTACCCCTTTCTTATCTTCCCAAGTTCTATATATACCGGAGACTATTCAATAGTTCCTCTTTTTCTTCATGTTATTGTTTATTAGCCTCCTGAGTGCTTTCCTGATATCTGTCCATAGTTCCAAATCCTTGTTGCAGATCCAGAAACACCTTTCTAGACGGATGTCACTTCTTGTTACTGTGTTAATTTTTTGAACATGTGACATGATGTTTTGAAAAGCAAAGGTTGCATGTGATTCTAGATCTTTTCCCAAGAGCCTTTTCACAAGTCCACAGATATACTGTACTGCCATTCTGCCTGTATCCTATTTGTATTAGTATATGTGGGATGTACTGATTGTGGAGACTTACTACACCTTATATTATATTATTGATATAATATGTATTTATTTCTGTTTGCTCACTGTATAACTCTCTATATTTATTCCTCTCTGATCAGTCCTATATACATTTTAATGTATTATTCTCACTGAGATCCCCACACTGGTCTAGACAGGATATTGTGGTATGGTGTATATGGTGTTTTTATGGGTGTGTATGGTAGGCCTCCGTGGCTGACTTCAGCACTGCCAGGCGTATGACTAAAGCACACCACTCAGTCCTATACTGCCATGCATGCCCCGTTTTAGACCACTTTCATTTTCTTAGATCACTATCCTTGTGTTTTCTACTGCCAATTGGGTTCACTAGGTCTTTTTATTCTGTCCTGGTATCCTAGTCTATTCGTTATAAGTGGTAACTCAGATCTATAAAAAGTCAGCTGGCACATTGACCACTCCAGGGCAAGTGGTCACCTGCACTGCCACACTACTATTGGATTTAATTTACTTTTATTTTATACCTAATAGTTTATCACTGTGCTGTACACTGGTTATTACAAGGATATACACTATATTTATTCCAGATACCTTTTCTTTTCACTGAACTAATACTGTGGTCATTGCTTTATTTCCACACGATACCTATGCTTCCGGTAGTTTCCCTTACACTTCCATGGCAAAACTTCCACACTTAGTAGTGGCAGCGAAAGACACTTCACATGGTTTTATACTCCAATTATGTATACTGTGTTTCCCCTGCACCTCAGTGCCACCATCACTTGTTTTTGTTTCTTATAACTATAGAAATTACTTATCTGTTATTTCTGCTTCTCAGGACCTCTGGCAATTTTCACTAGTGCCAATCCTTGTAGTATATTTCCATATGCTATACCATATCTTTTAAGCTATACTGGGGATTTATTACTATTTCTCTTACTACAGATTTGGTTCACTGTATCACTGCACATATATATCCTTGCCACTTCGCTATATTACTTAGTTAGTTCAATATATGTTTGTTAATTTTCACCTCCGAATTTGGATGTATCTGGCAATAATTCGCTGGCCCCCAGGCCTATTTCCCAGTAGCGTTGCTCCACCGGCACTCTAGAATTTACACTATAGTCTATATTTTTTTTTTCCTATTTAATGTTCACTGCGATTTCTCTTATGTTGGTTCAAATGCGTATATGCACTTTATGGTTACACACACTTAATTCTCGCACTGTGTCTCCTCAGCTACTATCAGTAACGCAATTTAAGACGGAGCTCCACCCCGCGTGACCACCCACGACACGACACCACACTTAAAAATAGGTTAACATCAGCCCCAGTCCTTAGGTTCCCTGATTTCAACAAAGCATTCACCTTGACGACAGATGCCAGCAAAGTTGGCATCGGTGCAGTCTTGTCGCAGGAATCTAATGGTAAGCAACAGCCAATAGCTTATGTTAGCCGTGTTCTTACCAAAGCTGAAGTCAATTACTCTGTGACAGAGCTAGAAGCCTTAGCCATCGTCTGGGCTTTGAACCACTTTAGAGACATTATTTACCAGTATCCTATCAAGATTTACACGGATCATCTGCCGTTATTATCCCTTTTTGCAAACAAGAATCTCTCTGGGAAACATGCTCGGTGGTCTCTCACCTTTAACGACTACAATCCCGAAATCTGCTATGTACCGGGTAAGCAAAATGTCGTGGCTGATGCCTTGTCGAGGCATATAGCCTTTGTCAGTGCAGACAACTCGTTCTCCGTCGAGGACCTAGGAGAGCCAACGGCGGGACCCGGTGTGGTCACCAGTCCTTCGATTCCTAACCAAGGAGAACGTTGGCCCGCGGGTCAAGTCGCCCGTTCCGCTGACAGACTTAGTGGTCAATCAAGGAGTACTGTGTCGTGTAGCTCGACTAGTGGACCCCGGCAGAACCGTACACCAACTGGTGATACCGGAGTCCCTGGTACCCGCGACTCTCAAGTTGATCCACGATGTCCCAGGCGCAGCGCACCCCGGGAAGGACCGCAGCATCAAACAGGCTAGAATGAAATATTTCTGGCCTAAGATGGCAGCGGAAATTGCCAAGTATGTACACCAGTGTGTCGTTTGCTTACAACACAAGGGTACTGTCACGGGTCCCAATCAAATTCTGAAGTATCCCATTACAAAGGAGCCCTGGGAGAGAACTTCTGTCGACCTGTTGACAAATTTCTCGACCTCGGAGAAGGGTAATAAACACCTGCTTGTAATGGTAGATAACTTGACGCGGAACTGCGAGTTAGTACCCATCCCTGACAAAACGGCCGAGACAGTCGCAAATGCTTTCCGTGAGCGTATCGTTCTCCGTCATACCTGCCCACGTGTTCTCCTGTCAGACAATGGGTCGGAGTTCATAAATGCCACAATGAAGGACCTTTGTTCCAGGTTTGACATTCACCAAGCACCAGTAGCTCCACGTCACCCGGCGAGTAATGGTCTTGCTGAACGTACAAACCGCAAAGTTCTGGAGGTGCTCAGAGTAACCGTTAATCCGAGTTGTACTACATGGGATGACGCTATTCCAGATGTTCAGTGTACATTGAACTCTTTCCTCAACAGCTCGATTGGCGAGACACCCCATTTTGCCTTGTACGGCTATGATAAGCGTTTACCGTACGAAATCCTGTTTGCTCCGCCTAGCCCAATCTATGACGCCGATAACACCGGTATAGTTAAGATGTGGACCACACAGCTTGTTTTCCAGCGAGTATGTGAGAACCTAATAAAAGCCACAGATAGGTTCACGTCTGATCGCAACGCCCACGCTAAGGAAAGTAAGGTGGAACCAGGTTGCAAAGTTATGTTGCTCAACCCGACGCAGACCCCTGGTATGCATAAACTTGTCCCCAAGTTTGTCGGACCTTACCGTGTCCTACGACAGCTCCGCGGCAATAAGCTCACCTTGACCACATGAAGTATATTGATCATGTGCAAGCTGAAGCAGAGCTGGAATCGCGGGCATTGCAAAGCCACAAGCAGACTCAAACTAGTGACAACCCGTCTAGTTCTTCACCCGCTATCCCTACGACAGATGACAGTCCTGTAAGGCTCCTTACTTATGGCCTGAGACCCCGGACAGCAGTACATTTCTGTGACATTGACATACCTACTGACTTGTCCGACTCCTACGCTAGCTACGCTAATTGTTTGCTTGCAGAAATGGGGATTAATGCGCATACATTGTATAGTTAGTAAATAATGGAGTCAGGGTGGACAACACCATGTAAATATGTAAAATTTATTCTTAGAGGGTACCCGTAGTATAATGAATTCCATGGAAATAATGTTATTGTGAGTATGTGCACCCAGTGTGTCTTGTAAAGCCTGTATAAAGGCAAGGGCAGAATCGCCCTTTTGAGTTAAATGTCACACCTTAGGAAATGCTACTGTCAGTCATTGTTTGCAGATGTGAGGATGGTACAGCGCTCATGGATGTGCAGTCAAGTTGACGTCTGGCCCTGTGGACAACCTGTATATAGAAGACTCTAGTTCCTGTGTCAGCATTGGCTTGTTCTGTCTTCCATCCAGCTGTACGGGCAGGCCGATTTTCTCTTCCCCGACTTACGAAGTGGGAGTTTTTTTTCGGCCTGCACCGGCAATATCCTGTTGTAAATGTCAGGTGACCGGAAGCCAGTTTCCCCTGGGTAACCTTGTTTGCTTGTTTACACCTTCGTGCCCGCCAGTATTGTCGTGTCGAGACGACACGCGGTAGGTGGCCGAGCGGATGTAAACAGCCTATCCAGAGGCTCTTTCAAACTGTGCGGCACTATGGTGCTGCCCTCTATAGGCCTTTCAAGGTTGGGCTGGTCAGCCATGTTTCTTCCTCACTTCGACGGCCTACCTCACTGAACCAGGATCTACCCTAACTGGCTCCCGGTCCCCTCACGCTCTGTTCCCGTGTACACCTACACCTTGCCATTAATAAACTGAGTCTAGTCATCGGCCGTATCTCTGCACCTATGCTACCATTCTACTGCCCAAAAGTAAGCAGCCAAGAAAATAGACTTAACAGTAATAGCTCCTGGAACGGATTAATTTCGTTAACCGAGGGTCCAGTGTACAGTGTCTGCACTCTGAAGGAGGGGTGTGGATGTTGCAGTCCTGGAGGTGGGAAATACAGTAGAACCTCGGTTTTCGCTTTTAACTCATTTCAGAGAGTCATGCGAAAACCGAATTCGACAAAAACTGAAACAATATTTCTCATGAGAAATAATGTACAGTAAATCCAATTAATCCATTTCAGACACCCAAAAATATTAACAAATTTTTTTTTATACATTAATGAACAATTAAATCAATATTACATACCTATATTGTAGACTCTTGTTGGCAGGTATCAAGTCCCTCTCTAGGGTTCCTTCCCTTCTTTGTTTTTTAATGCCTCTAGGACCAGCTTGAGTCACTGGACCCCTGTCGCACAAAATAATTGTCCAGAGAAGTCTGTTTCTGGCATCTCTAAGATTTCCCTGAAGCGGGACAAGGTTTTGTCACTGAACATGTTCCAGATATGGCTTGTTTCAGCTTTGTCAGGGTGGTATTTCTCAGAAAAAGCTTGCACCCGACCCCACATTGCACAAATCTCCTTAATCTCTGAAGAAAGCACCTCCTTCCCTCTCTTTTCCTCCTCCTCTGAAGCAAGTTCCTGAGCTGTGGTCTGTTGCTGTTCCAAATGAAGCTCTTGCAGTTTTTCAGTGGTTAGCTCTTCCCTGTAGTCCTCCACCAACTCTTCCACATCCTCGCCACTCACATCCAACCCCATGGACTTCCCCAAAGACAATAGATCCCACAACAGTCACAGGGTTGTCAGGGTCAGCCTCAAACCCTTCAAAATCCTTCTCGAGGACACAATCTGGCCACAATTTTCTCCAAGAAGAGTTCAAAGTTCTGGAAGTAACCCCCTCCCAAGCCTTACCTATAAGGCTTATGCAATGGAGGATACTGAAGTGATTCCTCCAGAACTCTTAGGGTCAATTGAGTGAGAGGTCACTTCAAAGCAAATTTGAAACACTGCTTTGGTGTAAAGTTTTTTTGAAGTTAGAAATGACCTGCTGGTCCATGGGCTGGATGAGAGGAGTGGTGTTAGGAGGCAAGAACTTCACTGTTATAAAACTGAAGTCCCTAGACACTTGGTCTACCAAGTCTGGAGGATAAGCAGGAGCATTGTCCAGTACCAGGTATTTTTTCACACTGGAGCCAAACACATCATTGACCAACTCTTTGAAAATTTGCCTTGTGACACATACCTTATTATTAGCTTTCCACATCACACACAATTTACTCTTGAAGACATTGTTTTTCTTGAACACTAGGGGATTTTCAGAGTGATACACGAGTAAAGGCTTCACTTTGAAATCCCCACTAGCGTTAGCACAGAACAAAAGAGTAAGCCTGTCTTTCATAGGCTTATGTCCTGGCAGTGCCTTTTCCTCCTGTGTAATGTAGGTCCTCTTTGGCAGTTTCTTCCAAAAGAGGCCTGTTTCGTTACAATTGAACACTTGTTGGGGGAGGAATTTTTCAGCCTATACATATCCCTTAAATTCATGCACACATTTTTCAGCCGCACATTTGTCAGAACTTGCTGCCTCACCATGCCTTACCACACTGTGTATGCTTCTTAAATCTCTCAAACCATCCTTTGCTTAGCCTAAATTCACACCAGCAGCACTTGTTCCAGGCATTTTCTTTACAAGATCCGCATACAACTGCCTTGCCTTCTCACAAATAATAGACTCCACAACACTGTCTCCCACTAATTGTTTTTCGGTGATTAACAATAACTTCTCCATATCTTTCATTATTGGTGACCTTTGTTTTGTTAGCACATTTACTCCTTTCGCCACATTAGCTTCCTTGATTTGTCCTTTCTTTGCCAGGATAGAAGTGATTGTTGATTTGTTTTTCCCATACATCCCGGTAAGTTCCAGCACACGCACACCACTCATAATTTTCAATAACCTCTCTCTTAAATTCCATCATGTTTCTCACTTTCTTTACCACAGAAACTTTACTAGGAACTTTCTTTGGGGCCATGGTTACTTATTTTGCAGTTCCATTTAATTAATAACCACCACAAACAATGAATTATAGCAAAATGTTTGGATGAATGAGCAGAAGCTTCCTCACTCTCCCAGAGACACAGCCAGACTTGTGGGAGCGGCTGCCGGTGGGCGGTTTAACGCGTCCCATACGGCCGACAAGCAAAATTACGGAGGATAACCAGAAGCCGAAAAACCGGCCTATAACCGAGTTGGCCGATAACAGGAACGGCCGATAAACGGGGGTCCAATGTAAATGATTAATAAAACGGATAAATGAACATGTAACATCACATTTACCTTTATTGAAGACTTGTTGGCGTATGGAAGACGGTGAGGAGGGAAGAGGGAGGAGAGTATTGTTTGGAAAGGGGAATCCCCTTCCATAAGGACTTCAGGTATCAAGCCCCTATCCGGGGTTACTTCCCTTCTTTGTCTTTTACTGGCACTAGGACCAGCTTGAGTCACTGGACCCATGTCACACAAAATATCTGTCCAGAGAGGTCTGTTTTTGGCCTCTAAGATTTGCCTAAAATGAGACGAGGCATTGTCACTGAACATGTTGCAGACACAGCCTGCAACAGCTTTGCACCTCACTCCACTTTGCACAAATGTCCTTAATTGCTGAAGGTACATTCTCCCCTCTCTCTCCCTCCTCCTCCTCTGAAGCAATTTCCTCAGCTGCAATCTGTTGCTGTTCCAGTTGAAGGTCTTGCAGCTCTTCAGGGATTAGCTCTTCCCTGTGGTCATCCATCAACTTTTCCACATCTTGGCCACTCACATCCAACCCCATGGACTTCTCCAAAGCCACAATAGGCGTAGGGTTGTCAGGGTCAGCCTCAAACCCTTCAAAATCCTTCTCTTGGACATATTCTGGCCACAATTTTCTCCAAGCAGAGTTCATCGTCCTGGAAGTCACTTCCTGCCAAGCCTTATCTATAAGGGTTATGCAATTGAGGACAGTGAAGTGATTCCTCCAGAACTCTTAGGGTCAATTCAGTGTCTGAGATCACTTCAAAGCGCCTTTGAAACATTACTTTGGAGTAGAGTTTTTTGAAGTTTGAAATGACCTGCTGGTCCATGGGTTGGATGAGAGGAGTGGTACTAGGGGGCAAGAACTTTACTGTGATGAAACTAAACTCCTCCAACAATTGGTCTTCCAAGTCTGGAGGATGAGCAGGAGCATTGTCCATTACACTTGTTGGGGGAGGAATCCTTCAGCCTCTATGTACTTCTTGAATTCATCAACAAATTCTTCGGCCGCACGTTTGTCCGAACTTGCAGCCTCGCCATACCTTAACGCACTGTGTATGCCAGATTGCTTCTTCAATTTGTCGAACCAGCTTCTGCTGGCATTAAATTCACTAACAGCACTCGTTCCAGGCATATTTTTTACGAGATCCGCATGCAACTGCCTTGCCTTTTCGCAAATTATCGCCTCCACAACACTATCTCCTGCTGACTGTTTTTCGTTGATCCACACCAACAACATCTTCTTAACATCTTCGATTGTTTGCAATCTGTTTCTTTAGCACATTTACCCCTTTAGCAACATCAGCTTCCTTGATTTATTTTTTCTTTGCCAGGATGGAATTGATCGTTGATGAGGACTTCCCGTACATCCTGGCGAGATTGACCACACGTACGCCACTTTCATATTTTTCTACAAGTTCCTTCTTGAATTCTATTGTGTTTCTCACCTTCTTTATCAAAGGACTGGCACTTGGAACTTTCTTTGGCCCCACAGTGGCTTATTTAGTAGTCACACTCAAACAAGCACAAAAAACAATGATTACGAAATGTTTTGTATGAACGCGCAGGGTAATGTTCACTCGCCAAGAAACAAAGCCACACTGACTCAATGCGTGTGGGCAGGCGGACACGTTCGGTACAGCAGACGAAATCCGAGGTGAGGAACGAAAAAGTCGTCGATAACCAAATTTGACGAAAACTGGGGCAAACGAAAACCGAGGCTCCACTACAGTGCCTGCACTCTGAAGGAGGGATGTGGGTACTACAGTTTGGGTGCACATCTGAAATGAAGTACGTATCAGCGCACCTCTGGCAAGACAGTGATGGAGTGAAATAAGCCCAAAAGTCATCCATGTGACTCTTTAATTTATCTTCTTGAAATGAGCGCAACAGTTTTACAGAGTTTATTGCTTACTATTGCACACTTTAAAAAAAAAAACACCAAGGCAATGCCTCATTGTGTCACTTTTTTTTTTTTTTTGGGGGGGAGGGGGGGTAAAATTGAATACAATAGTAGCTTCTGTACATCTCTTAACATTTTAAAGGGCTACATTACAAATGGCTCATGGAGTCAAACCCACTTTATATAACAACTTGAAAGATTAAGATCTGAAATTGGATGTTTTACTGTACAGTGGTCCCTCGGTTTTCGTGCATCTCCAAACTCGAACATTTATGTAAGTGTATTTTCGTAAGTGCTGTTGCAAGTGTATTTTTGGGGGTCTGAAATAGACTAACCTACGTGACATTATTTCTTAAGGAAGTAAATTCGTTCGGTAATGGCACTTGAGCAGCATTCTGGAACGAATTTTTGGCAAAAACCGAGGGACCACTGTACTGTGGTTTCAATTTGGTCAGTCTGAAATACATTAACCCTTTGGGGGTCCAAGGGCTCTCTCTGAAACTTGTTCTCAGGGTCCACGAATTTAAAAAAAAAAAAAATATTATTTTTTCTTATGAAATGATAGAGAATCTTTTTCCGATCATAACGCCACAAAAATTATGAAATTTGATCGAAAACTAACGGAA
Organism: Cherax destructor; assembly: GCA_009830355.1. NCBI lineage: Eukaryota > Metazoa > Arthropoda > Malacostraca > Decapoda > Parastacidae > Cherax > Cherax destructor. The sequence goes on along the minus strand of WNWK01006153.1, from coordinate 100,356 downwards.
TTATGCTTTCGCGAAGTTAGCGGTATCCATGACATTTACGCATCGGCGATTTCGCCCATTTTGAGCCCTATTTTCGGCAAATTCCAATGTTTCAGTCTACTAAAATTATAGCTATTTCGCTAGAACTCCATTTCTTCTATCGATTGAGTACAAGAAACGGCCAATTTACCAATTTCAACTACCCAAAATAGTGGTCAGAAAATAGCAATTTGGACAATTTCACACAAATTTCAAACGATGCCAATTTCAAAATAGGGTCCATAATAAACAAGGCAGACATTTCTGGCACTAAAATAACATCTTCTCTGTTCATTAGTCACGTCTCCAGGCCCCTCTTACATTACTTTTGCTTTCCATTTTGAATTTTTATTCTCACAAAAAATATTAGATTTACTGTTATGTATACAACTGCATCATTGTAAAAATGGTATAAATAATATCAGCGCACTTGTGCAAGAATATTAGACTCTCCAGTTGATGTGTATTGGACGCATGGTGTGATTTGTTTACTCTTGAACATCGGCCAAAATCGAACATTTTCGCTACTTTGTGCTCAGTTTCAAGGTACTTGTCATCATGAAACCAGTCAAAATTATCTCTATTTCTGTAATATATCATCCATTCTATAAAATGAGACTAAGAAAACGAAAATACAAGCATAAATACCATACGAAAATAGACTGCAAAGTCGCTGTTTTAAACCAAAAACACGGTCAGTTTTTTTCCCTCATTATGCACTGTGGTGCAGGAATTTTTTTATACTGTGCACACTGACCGCACAGACCCATTCTATCACATCTAGGCCTAACAGCCTGTTTCTGCTTGATTTGAGGGCGCTAGAATTTAGGCGTACTAGTACGTCAATAACCCCAGGGCGTAAAACGTACTAGTACGACCAAAACCCCGAAAAGGTTAAGCACCAAGAGGATGAATGGGAAATGGTAGAAGTTTTTAGAAAAAAAGAAAATGAAAACCACTGTGCAGAACTAATGCCAGCAAATTTACAAAGAAGAAACAATAAATAACCACATTAAGGCAATAAAAATTACAAATTAATAACCATCTACACATACAAGACTTAAAAAACAAATCCTTTTATAAAACACCCAAAAGATATGCAGCATACTTACTGGGGTTAACAAGATCAGCACACTCGAAGGTATCACCATCATATAAATGGCTGAAAAACATTCTGATGACCTTAGCAAGAGCCACTAGCCTCATTGAACTCTGGAACATCTCCTGGTGTTGCGGTATTGAATCACATAGTACATCAAATGGGATCTGTAGCACAGACATTGAAACAGCTAGGAATAAGTCAATGCCATGACAGACAATTCACAACTCACAAATTCAATAATAATAATAAAAAAAATTACATGGAAAACATACTTCATTCATAATAATAATAAATAATAATAATAATAATAATAATAATAATAAACATTAATTTTTCAAGATACAGTATGTGTGTGTTACAAAGATTTCATACATGGAGAATCACACAGTTATGCAAAGCATTTTGGGCAGACAAACTAGGAGTAACACTCCTGCTGGATCATGGTAATGTGGGATATAAGTCACCGACTCCCAATAGCACTGTACAGTTTACAGATGCAGAATAGTAAATAGTGCATATCAGAAGTTAAACAAGTGATGTAACTCACCTGATTGATCTGCTCCAAGTTAGCTCCAAGATCACGGATGAAGTGAAAATAAATCTTCTGCACGAAGTCAGGTTTACACTGTCTGATGTCATTGACTGAAATCTTTGGGTCGACTATCTGAGCAAAAACGCTAGCAAGGTGGTCATCTATAGATTCCATCGTGCTCCTGTGTACTTGCAAGTTGTTCTGCAAGTCAAAAAATATTCATTACCAATTTGTGAAGATATTAACTGAACTTCTTACATTTCACATAAGCAAGTCAAACAGCTGGGGCATGAAATTTTGTTTTCTTCAACTAGGCTACAATCCTCAGAATCATTTGGGTCAATTATCAGCACAGAATGACAGATTGTGTATTTTTTCTAAATAATAGGCAAAAAATCTAACATTCAGGCTGTTTTAATGATGCATAAATTGGAACGTGGATTAAACAGACAGGAGGAAACAAACAAAAAGTGAAAATAAATAGGGTGATAGAGAGGGTCAACATTATGTGTGTATGTACGTGTATAAGTGTGTGTGTGTGTGTGCGATTTTGGCTTAAATAGCAACGCTCACCTTGCCATATAAGACAAGTGAAAATTTGTGTATGCAATAATTTTGCCAAAATCATTCTGAACCTAACAAAAAAATATATAAACTCCAGAAGCTGGATGCATGGCTTGTTGTGGTGCAAATGTAAACTCCAGAGGCTGGATACAACCTCAAACTCCCTCTCTGCACTTCCCGACGCTGCACCATCCAAGGTGCTGTACTGCATGATGTATGCACACCTTGACGTTTACACGTTGTGAATAAGTCACACAAACAAACACACACACACACACACACACACAAATACACTCACTATTTTTCACACCATCCTCTGTAAACCCTAGAGACTGTTGAGCGTGAAAATCCCAGATGTGCAGTTTCTGACATTCTCAAACCATCCCGTCTGGCACCAACAATCATTCCAGGTGCAAGTGCATATGTGTATCTGTGTATGTGTGTATATGTGTACTCACCTATATGTGGTTGCAGGGGTCGAGTCATAGCTCCTGGCCCCACCTCTTCACTGGTCGATACAAATTCACTCTCTCCCTGCTCCATGAGCTTTATCATACCTCTTCTTAAAGCTATGTATGGAACTTGCTTCCACTACTTAACTCTCCAGATTATTCCACTTCCTGACAACTCTGTGACTGAAAAAAATACTTCCTAACATCCCTATGACTCATCTGGGCTTTCAGCTTCCAATTGTGGCCCCTTGTTCCTGTATCCCATCTCTGAAACATTCGAGCCCTGTCCACCTTGTCAATTCCACTCAGTATTTTATACGTTGTTATCATGTCCCCCCTGTCCCTCCTATCCTCTAGTGTCATCAGGTAGAGTTCCATTAACCTCTCCTAATAAGACATACCACTCAGTTTCAGGACTAAACGTGTTGCAAATTTTTGCACTTTCTTCAATGTCGTGAAGTGTTTGACTTGGTGAGGGTTCCATACTGGTGATGCATACTCCAGTATAGGCTTGACGTACATGGTGTACAATGTCATGAATGACTCCTTACACAGATGTCTAAACGCTAATCTCAGGTTTGCCAATCGCCCATATGCTGCTGCAGTTATTTGATTGATGTGTGCCTCAGGAGACATGTTCGTTACAATGCTTACCCCAAGATCCTTTAAGTGACGTTTGCAGCCTTTGATTCCCTAACCTGTATGTGTATGTGCGTACTTACCTATTTGTACTCTCCTATTTGTGGTTGCAGGTGTCGAGACTCAGCTTCTGGCCCCGCCTCTTCACTGATCGCTACTAAGTCCTCTCTCTCCCTGCTCCATGAGGTTTATCATACCTAGTCTTTCTCTACACTATTCCACTTCCTGACTACTCTGTGGCTGAAGAAATGCTTCCTAACATCCCTTTGACTCATCTGAGTCTTCAGCTTCCAGTTGTGTCCCCTTGTTTCTGTGTTCCCTCTCTGGAACATCCTGTCACTGTCTACCTTGTCGATTCCCCGCAGTATTTTGTATGTCGTTATCATGTCTCCTCTGACCCTTCTTTCCTCCAGTGTTGTTAGTCCTATTTCCCTCAACCTTTCTTCATAGGACAGACCCCTGAGTTGTGGAACTAACCTTGTCGCAAACCTTTGCACTTTCTCTAGTTTCTTTATGTGCTTGACCAGGTGTGGGTTCCAGACTGGTGCTGCATATTCTAGTATGGGCCTGACGTACACGGTGTACAGTGTCTTGAACGATTCCTTGTTAAGGTAACGGAACGCTAATCTTAGGTTTGCCAGTGTGTGTACATGTATGTGTGTACATGTGTGTGTGTGTGTGTACATGTGTGTGTGTGTGTACGTGTGTGTGTGTGTATGTGTATTTGTGTGTGTTTTAGTCAAGTGAATTGTGATAAATACAATGGTTCAGACATACCCTACCGATTCAATTAATTTTTATTTCAAATCATTGCACAAAATAGAGAATAATTTGACAGCCCATAGGATGCATAGTATTTTGGGCAACTTAACTATGTATGTACAGTGGAACCTTAACTTACGAGTGTTCCAACTTATGAGTTTTTCGAAATACGAGCCGTCGCTCGGTCAATTTTTTGCTCCAAGTTACGAGCGAGCTCCCCCTGCTTCCCCCTCAATCCACACACCTCACTTGTTTATCTATGATTTCATGCTTTAATTCCATGAACATCCTCTTTTTCTTCTCAGCACTATCCTTTGAACTTACTTTCTTAGGACCCATGATTAGAAAGAAGAAATTTGGCAAAATAACTGTACAAAATGCAAACAATCACTAGAGAAATGCTTACACGGAGAGGTAAACAGTGCACTGAGTTGGCGGCATTCTGAAGCTCCTCATTATAATTATTATGTATTATTAATTTAGGGAACTGGAGCACAGATCCAATTCCCTAGATCAAGAGCCCCTCACCAGCATCAAGGTTCCTTGATACTGGTGAGGGGCTTTTGATCTAGGAAATTGGATCTGTGCTCCAGTTCCCTAAATTAATAATGAGCAAACTTCAGAACACCACCACTAGTTGGCGCAGCGAACGCACATCAGCTGAGCTGTGCACGTGTTTACGTCGCTGTGGAAGCATTTCTCGTGTTTCAGAGTTTATTGAAAGGAAACACCCAGAGAAAGTTGCAACTGGTCGTGCGTCGGATCTATTTAATGACACTTTCCTAACTCTTTTCCGAAACATTCTGAAAGGGAGGGTGAAACAAACCTCCTTGGACAGGTTTTTATTGAAACGACCTGCAGATGAAAGTGAGGAAAGCGTATAGAAAGCCAAAAATCAGTGAAAAGTGAAGTGAAAGAAAAACAAATTATAGAAATTAAGTTCATCGATAGTGTAGCGTTAAGAAATGTAGCAAGTAAGTTAAGCGCCTCAGCGTCGTGCAAAATGCTGCGGCTAGGGTCATACTGGGGGCCCCAGGATGGACCAACACAGTGTCTCTGAACAAAGAGGCCCAACTGCAGCCCTTAAGTGACAGGATTGCCCTCGTTGCCGCCAGGAGAGTGGCCAAATATGTCCTGCTGCCGGGCGGTGAGCGACTGCTGAGAGACCTCCTTGACTGTCAGCTGGGCGACTTCGCGGGAGGCCGTGTCCGACTATGGCTGTGGTCGGCTGCAGACGTGACAAAGGAGCTCCTGCCCATGCCGCTCCTAGAGGACAAGGGGTGCGACCGGCCAGTCGATGGGTACACGGTGCCACCACCATGGGCACCAGACCCTGTCGTAACCCATCTTGCAGCCCTCCCAGTCAGCAAGCGGCACTGCCCACAGCGCGTGCTGCAGCAGTGGGCTGCCGCAAGCATCGCTGCAGCGGAGCATCCCGGGTGTGCAGTGTACTACACTGATGGTTCAAGAGACCCCGAGGCTGGCCGCACGGGTGCCGGGATGCATTACCCCTCCCTAACGGCCGGCTGGCGCCTCCCAGACCACTGCAGCATCCTCCAGGCAGAACTCTACGCCATCCAGAAGGCCACTCAACACGCACTCCAAGGACACCAACAACCTCCGGTCATCCATGTCGACTCCAGGGCGACGATACAGGCCATCACGCATAGGGAACCCAAGGATAACATACGGCTCCTCACCGCTATCAGGAGGGACCTACACTCACTTGCCGAGCAGGGCCGTCAAGCGACAATCAATTGGATTCCAAGCCACATCGATCTTCCGGGGAATGATGCGGCAGATAGGGCGGCTAAATCTGCCACACTTGCTGCTCAACCTGCAACTACGATTGCCATTAGCCGTAGGCAGGTGCACCTGGGGGCAGCCACGGCAGCCAGACGCCCGTTACCGGCACCGGGAGCTTCCCGGAGCCGACACTGGTACGACAGGGCTACGCGGAGGGAACCCCCACCAAACATGAGGAAACTCCCCAGGGAGCTGCAAGTTAGCGTCCACCGCCTGCGCCTCGGCTACCCTACTGCAAAGCGCCTCATCGAACGCAGGAGGGAGGAGCTTTGCCGCCACTATGACCAGATGGTCCCAAACCCTCTGGTTCACTACATGCTTGACTGCCCAGCGACGATGGACATCCGCCGCAGGCACTTCCCGATGGCACTTGCGGATCTGACCCGCGAGGACAAGGCAGCCCGGCTGGTTTACCTGGCTACCCGTGACTTGGAGACATTGCTCCTAGTCCTAGCCGCTCACCCGCCCCCTCGATGACGATGACGACGAAGAACTCACCGAAGACAACACCTGAAGAATCCCGTAGATGATCAAGCCCAATCACCACAGCTATACTCTCTCTCACTTCCTTCTATCTTATCCCCTATCCTTCTTCTTCCCCTCCGCTTAGTTAAAAAAAAAAAAAAAAAAAAAAAGCCCAATAGGAGCCTATGTATGATGTAGGTGGAACTACAGCCTGATGACTTTCCTACCAACCATGTGAAGACACGCCTGCCGGGACTACAAGAGTCCGAAGCCCAAAGAGATACTGACGAAGACCCAAGAGGACGACTGCTGATGAAGATGCGATGCCAGAAGACAATCCCCACAGCAAGAGAGAAGAAGAAGTCGCCCCCCACCCGGGGGGCCCCAAGAAAGAAGAAAGAAGAAGAAGTTGCTCCCCACCCGGGGGGCCCCAAGAAAGAAGAAAGAAGAAGTCGCTCCCCACCCGGGGGGCCCCAAGAAAGAAGAAAGAAGAAGTCGCTCCCCACCCGGGGGGCCCCAAGAAAGAAGACTGAAGAAAGAAGAAGATGATCGACACCCTCTAACCAGGGGGCCAAGGCCGGGTCACCATTTGGAGAAGACCCGGGCCGGACGTACCGGCGAACCTACAAGAAGAGAAGAAGATGAAAAGAAATGAACACCTCCAGTGTTATTGTTTATAGGGCCACTGACAGCACACACTGCTCTATCTTTACCCACCCTCAACCTCTGCCAGCATCTCTGCTCCAAGGCAAGTGTGTACATACACTATATAACCAGTTTATTTCTTTACATTCTCTATATTTTTTATACAATATTTCTTATTTATAAATACACTGTTTCAGTGTTTTCCTTATGAAACTAGTGATTAGTGCAGTAAGCCTCACAAACACTCCGTTTTCTCATAAGAGAATGGGAAGATATAGTCAGAGCGGGAGCGGGAATAGCCGCCACAACTAGTTGCATGATATTTTATTCATTCTAGAGTAAATATCATGTTTCTGTTATTTATATTGTTTATTATGTCATATTAGATGAATTGTGATAGATAAATAAGCCAGAGTTGATATTAGCGTCATATTGAAGTATTTTGTCCTGCCTCCCGAGAGCAGGAATTTCGCTGGAATGGATTAATGGAATTTCAATTAATTTAAACGAGGAAAATTGGTTTGATATACAAGCAAATTGAGTTACGAGCTAGGTCACGGAATGGATTAAGAGGAAGTTAACCCTTAAACTGTCCACACGTAGATATACGTTCACTCGCGTAGCTGACCGAACGTAGATCTACGTTTTTTTTCAAATGCTTTTAACCTTGCCACGATAAGCCTGAGTTGCCTAGAGATTAGAGAATGGGTCTGTGCACTCAGTGTGTGTAGTATTACAAAATGTGGGAATGACAAACAAAATGCACTCTTCATTTTAAAGAAAAAGAACAATTTATTTTTTTCTCAAAATACTCTGTCAGCTACGCGAGTGAACGTATATCTACGTGTGGACAGTTTAAGGGTTAAAAGAATAGTAAAGATTTTTTTTTTATTAACACATCAGCTGGTTCCCACCAAGGCAGGATAACCCAAAAAAGAAAAGCTTTCATCATTATTCACTGAACATACAAGTTATATTCAAAATTATCATTAAAATTAAAAAATGCAATTGACTGGTTATGATTGGTGTTAATTTATGAAATTACAATAAATAATTTTTTTATAATAATAATAAATTTTTATTTCATTGCAAGTTTACATCAAGATTTTGTTATTACAAACATGAACTGAAGTGCAAAGAGAGCCACTAGCATTCCATGGCATTAAGGGCAGATTATAGACTACTTAATACTAGAGAAGTTTATTTTGTTTTAGCTAAACATTTGCTTATAACAGTTAATAAATGTACAGTGGACCCTCGGTTAACGAATACCCCGGAAATCGTACAATTATGTAAGTAATGTGACATTATTTCTTAAGGAAGTAAATTCGTTCGGTAATGGCACTTGAGCAGGCTTCTGGGATGAAGTTTTTTTGTTAACCGAGGGTCCACTGTACTCAAATTACATACTGTGGATATTACATTGTGACAAGTGTGACATTAATAGTAAATATTGAAATTATATTATAGGAAAATAACAGTGAGCATTGGTGAAAGTAATTTACAGTATGAGTATTTAAGTGATCTGTGTCTTGTGTTATGGTCATGGGTCCTATTAAAGTTGGCGAGGAGAATTTTGAGCGGAGGGTTTATATTAGTGTAGAGTTCTATGTATGTAGTATGCACAAGAATAAGTGTGAATGTTCTTTACAGTGAGTAGTTTTAGGCTTTTGAATATTGATGGAGTATGCTGCCTAGAGTGGGAATTTATCATCATTCTGACTGCAGCCTTTTGCTGGATTATGATTGGTCAAAGGTGATTTAATGTTGTTGATCCCTATGCACAAATTCCATAGGTGAGATAAGGGTAGATGAGTGAATAATACAGTGCAAGGAGAGCTGATTGCGGCACATAGTAGCGTATCTTTGATAGTATGCCTACTGTCTGATATTTTCTTGGAAATTTGTTGTATGTGTGTTTGGAATTTGAGGCTACTGTCAATGGATTCCTAGGAATTTTCCCTCTGCGAGTCTTGTGATCGGAGAACCATTGAGCGTTATGTTAAATGGAACGTTTGTGGCTTTGTTTCCAAACTGAATGAAGTAGGTCTTGTCAGTATTGAGAGTAAGCTTATTAGTCGTCATCCAGGTTGATATTTTCTGTAATTCAGTATTAACAGTGTTGGCCAGTATGACTGGGTTTGGGTGAGAGAAGACTTGTGTAGTGTCATCTGCAAACAAAATGTGTTTGAGTAGTTGTGATGCATTCGGTAGATCATTGATGTAAATGAGGAATAGGAGTGGCCCCAGGACACTTCCTTGAGGGACTCCGACTGTAATTTGTTGTATTGAAGAGTTCGCTCCATTTGTGTACACGTATTGGCTTCTGTTACTAAGGTACGACTTTAGGAAGTTGAGCGAGTGCCCTCTTATACCGTAGTGTGCTAATTTTGTGAGCAGTAAATCATGGTCAACTGTATCAAAAGCTTTGCGTAAATCAATGAAGATTCCCAGTGGGACTTCTTTCTTCTCAAGTGCGGTGTATATTAGCTCTAGCATGTGTATAATAGCATCATTTGTACTCTTACTAGTCCTGAATCCAAATTGACAGGGGTTGAGTACATTGTGGGAGACGAGGTAGTAATAGATCTGCTTATTAATTAATTTTTCAAAGATTTTAGAAAGCAGAGGTAAGTTAGATATTGGTCTATAATTATTCAAGTCTGCTTGATCACCTAATTTGTGGATCGGGGTGACCCTCGCTATTTTGAGAATTGATGGGAAGGTAGAGTCTTCAATGGATTTGTTGAAGAGTGTTTCAATAATAGGTGACAGTACAATATAATACTATATACGTAACACCTATATGAAAAAACAGTACAGAATGGGTCAAATAACAAGAGAACAAACAAAACGTTACTCATCAAACCTAACGAGCCTGATAAGAAGGTCAAAAAAATTATACTATGAGAACAGATTATATAACTTAAAAGGTGATATAAAAAAAGACATGGAAAACCCTATCTGAAATTCTAGGAACTAAAAAGATATCCACAAACAGAACAATCAAGCTAACAAAACCAGATGAACCAATACTCTCACCTATTGAAACAGCAAACAAACTCAATGATTTCTTCTCCACCATAGGAAAAAAGCTGGCAAGCAAAATCCCAAGTTCAAACACTCCACCTAACGACTATCTCACTGGCACCTATCCGAACACACTATTCCTAGCCCAGACCCACCCAATAGAAGTTTCACTTTTAATCAACACATTAAAAAACAAGGCAGGTGACCTAAATAACTTACCACCTTTTATATACAAAAAAGCCTCTCAAGTTCTCTCACCAATTATTGCAACACTCTTTAACAAATCCATTGAATCCTCTACCTTCCCATCAATACTCAAAATAGCGAGGGTTACCCCCATACATAAAGGAGGAGATCAAACAGACCTGAATAACTACAGGCCGATATCTAACTTACCCCTTCTCTCCAAAATCTTTGAAAAATTAATTCATAGACAGATATATTCCTACCTCACCTCCCACAACGTACTCAACCACTGTCAATTTGGATTCAGGCCTAATAAAAATACAAATGATGCCATTACACACATGCTAGAAATAATTTACACCGCTCTTGAGAAAAAAGAAATCCCAGTGAGAATCTTCATTGATTTACATAAAGCTTCTGATACAGTTGACCATGATCTGTTACACCTAAAATTACCACACTATGGTATAAGAGGGCACTCCCTCAACTACCTAAAATCATACCTTAGCAACAGAAACCAATATGTGTACACAAATGGAGCTAGCTCTACCGCACAAACTATTACAGTAGGTGTCCCACAGGGAAGTGTTCTTGGCCCACTTCTCTTTCTCATTTACATTAACGACCTACCAAATGCATCTCAACTACTCAAACCCATACTATTTGCAGATGACACTACATACGTTATCTCTCACCCAAGCCCAGACATACTAGCCAACACTGTAAATACTGAATTGCAGAAAATATCTACCTGGATGATGACTAACAAACTAACTCTCAATATTGATAAAACCTATTTCATTCAGTTTGGGAACAGTGCTACAAATTTACCACTTAACATAATGATAAACGGGTCCCCTATCATAAAACTCACAGAGGGAAAATTCTTAGGAATCCATCTTGACAGTGGCCTCAAATTTCAAACACATATACAACAAATTTCCAAGAAAGTCTCAAAGACTGTGGGAATACTATCCAAGATACAGTACTATGTTCCACAACAAGCTCTCCTTATCCTATATCACTCACTCATTTACCCCTACCTCACCTATGGAATCTGCGCATGGGGCTCTACATCAATAACTCATCTCAGACCATTAATAACAAAAAAGGCTGCAGTTAGAATGATAAATTCACACTCCAGACAACATACTCCACCAATATTCAAAAATCTAAACTTACTCACCATACAAGACATCCATACTTTTTACTGTGCCTATTACATACATAGAACACTCTATGCAAATATTAACCCACCATTCAAACTTCTCCTTACCAATTTTAACAGGACACATGACCATAACACTAGACACAGAGCACTCCTTGATGTTCCCCATGTCCATCTAACACTATGCAAAAACTCAATGCATATAAAAGGCCCAAAAATTTGGAATTCATTACCTGTGATTGCCAAAGAAACCCTGCCTGTACCCCAATTCAAAACGATGCTAAAAAACCACCTTCTCACCTAAACCTAAGTGCACAATATCAAACATTCCCAACAAAGTTGATTAATAACTTAAATGTATAAACCTGATTAATCACTTAAATGTAAAAACCTGTTATGAATAATACATACTGAGCTAACTGTTACTACACATTTACATTATAATGACCACATAAACTGTAATTGCAATGCAACTAATTGTTTTAAATTGTTATCTCACTCAATTAATTGCATTGCTACAATTAATAGATTATTATGTTCAATTTATATCCAAATTTTACAACTTAGATACACAATTATACTTATTTTATAAATTATCAACCATAATTTTTTACCATGTAGTCTACTATTACTTAATCTTAAGAATGCCCACAATACACAGCATATTAGGGGCTTTTGGCATGTACACCCCATTTATACCTATGTATCATGTCTAACACCTCATTTATACCTATGTATCATGTCTAACACCTCATTTATACGTATGTATCATGTCTAACACCTCATTTATACCTATGTATCATGTCTAACACCTCATTTATACCTATGTATCATGTCTAACACCTCATTTATACCTATGTATCATGTCTAAATAACAACATTGTATCATGTCTAAATAAACTATTATTATTATAACAATGTAATAGTATATGTTATTTGAATATGTATTATTAAGGACACTAATAATTCTAGGTTATTTATTAACACATTGGTCATTTCCCGCCAAGGAAGGGTGGCCCAAAATAGAAAAACACTTTCATCATTCACTCCATCACTGTCTTGCCAGACACATGCTTACACTACAGTTATAAAACTGCAACATTAACACCTCAATTACTGGGAATGCTTGAAGTTCCTAAACCTGTACTTCCTAGAATGCAGGCGGGAGAGATGCATTATTATATACACTTGAAAAATTCTCGAGGGATTAGTACCAAACTTGCACACGAGTCACTCCCTACGAAAGCAAAAGACTCGGCAGACGATGTAACATCCCCCCAATGAAAAGCAGGGGTGCCATAGCACGTTGAGAGAACACTAAGTGTCAGTGACCCAAGACTGTTCAACTGCCTCCTAGCATACATCAGGGGGATTACCAACAGACCCCTGGCTGTCTTCAAGCAGGCACTGGACAGGCACCTAAAGTCGGTACCTGACCAGCCAGGCTGTGGTTCGTTCGTTGGACTGCGTGCGGCCAGCAGTAACACCCTGGTTGATCAGGCTCTGGGCGTTGACCCCTGGAACTCTCTCCAGGTATACTCCAGGTATTAACACCTGTCAGTTTGAAAGCGACCAGCAGTAACAGCCTGGTTGATCAGACCCTGATCCACCACGAGGCCTGATCGAGCCGCAGGGGCGTTGACCCCTGAAACCCTCTCCAGGTAAACCCCTCTTTCAGAGTGCAGACACTGTACTTCCTATCTTTAGGACTCAAGTCCTAAAAACCATTTGTCTCCATTCGCTCCAATCTAACACGTTCACACATGCTTGCTTAAGTCCAAGCCCCTCACACACAAAACCTCCACCCCTTCCCTCCAACCTTTCCTAGGTAAAAACTCTTATTAAAACTGCAATGTCAAAATGAAGAAAACACAGTGGCTGAGAATTGAAGTAATGGCTCTTGCAGCAGCAGTTAATAACTACTCAGGAGACATGGATATAAGAAGTTAAGTACTGTATAATGAAAATTCTACATAAAAAGCTCATTACAACAGCTTGCTATGTCAGAAAGAAGGGATTATATACATAATATAATGGGAGTAGAGAAACAGCAGAAATGAACTACAGGAAATGAAATGAGTGCAATGAAAGGTACAAGTGTGATACAGCACTAAACAGATGAATGCGAGAGGTAGAGGTGAACGGGGACAGCAGGTGTAAGGAAACATGCTCAATGTTTTCACCCTTGACAGGGACTGAACCACAGACACTCGGTGTGGGAGGCGAGTGTTGCCTACCAGGCCACGGGACACCATAGTAGTAGTATAGCAGAATAATAATAGTAATAACAATAGTCAGTCATAATAATTAGTACATATTATCGAGTATATGATAATGTCAATAATAAAAGTAAAATAATAAAAACAAATATTTCTAAAAGTACATAACTGACAGTGGACATTACTGGAATAATTTAAATAAAGCCCTTGGTGATGTAGTTTCAGGCAGCCTAAGTTAATCTTGTCCCCCAGGATGCCACCCACAACAGTCAGCTAACACCCAGATACCTACTTACTGCTAGGTGAACAGTGACGGCAGGTGTAAGATGACATGCCCAATGTTTTACCCATGCCGGGGATAGGTCCTGGACCCTCAGTGAGTAAGATGAGGATTCTAACAACCAAGATGTAAAAACTGAATGTTTTTTTATCACTTTCTCCAAGGTCTTTATTAACATCAAGAACATCTATCAATCCTTGCAAGAACATCTATCAATCCTTGCAAGAACATCTATCAATCCTTGCAAGAACATCTATCAATCCTTGCAAGAACATCTATCAATCCTTGCAAGAACATCTATCAATCCTTGCAAGAACATCTACCAATCCTTGCAAGAACATCTATCAATCCTTGCAAGAACATCTATCAATCCTTGCAAGAACATCTATCAATCCTTGCAAGAACATCTATCAATCCTTGCAAGAACATCTATCAATCCTTGCAAGAACATCTATCAATCCTTGCAAGAACATCTATCAATCCTTGCAAGAACATCTATCAATCCTTGCAAGAACATCTATCAATCCTTGCAAGAACATAAGGAACACTGCAGCAAGCCTACTGGCCGATGCGAGGCAGGTCCAGTCACCTCCAGGCTTAAACCAATGACCCACCTAGTCAGGTCAGGTCACATCCACTCAAGGAAGGAGCACGACAGACTACTAGCACAAGCTAGTCAGCTCTAACTCACACCCATTCACTCATGTATTTATCTAACCTATTTTTAAGACTGCACAAAGTTTTAGCTTCTATGATGGTACTCTGGAGTTTGTTTCACTCATCCACGACTATTACCAAACCAGAGCTTTCCTATATACTCTCTAAACTTACATTTTTCTAACTTAAAAAAAAACCATTGCCGAGTCCTGTATTGGCTAGATATTTTTATCATGCTATTTACATCCCCTTTATTTCTTCCTGTTTTCCATTTATGCACCTCAATCATATCCACCCTAATTCTATGACTTATTAGAGATTTAGGGGTCAAGTCTATCATAGGAAAGATTTCTGATACACTGAATCAACTGTCATCCTCCCCTGTACATTTTCCAGTGTATTTATATCCATTGTGTAATACTGTAACCAGAACTGTGCAGTATAACGAGGCTTAACCAAGGATATATACTGACACACAGAGAGTTATATACTTCACCTGGATAATAACAAGAGAATAAGACACAACTCAGCCGTCACTCAACTTTTAAACTTCACCATAACAATGAAGTCAACTCAAAAACTATATTAATAATAATAATAATAATAATAAAAATAATAATAATAATAATAATAATAATAATAATAATAATAATAATAATTTATTGGGACACGATACAAAGATTTAAAATTGGTTTATGAGATTACAAGAGGTGTACATTCAAAAAAAACCTAATATGCAGAGCATTGTGGGCAGACTTAAAAATTATCTAAACAAACAAACAAACAAATTTTATTTAATTGCATTTGTACATAGATATTTGTAGTTACAATCATAAACTGAAGTGCAAGGAGAGCCACTGACATGCCATGGTGAAGTGCAAGGAGAGCCACTGACATGCCATGGTGAAGTGCAAGGAGAGCCATTGACATGCCATGGTGATGTGCAAGGAGAGCCACTGACATGCCATGGTGAAGTGCAAGGAGAGCCACTGACATGCCATGGTGAAGTGCAAGGAGAGCCACTGACATGCCATGGTGAAGTGCAAGGAGAGCCACTGACATGCCATGGTGAAGTGCAAGGAGAGCCACTGACATGCCATGGTGAACATAAGAACATAAGAAAGGAGGAACACTGCAACAGGCCTACTGGCCCATAATTGGCAGGTCCATGTCAAAACCAACCCACCAACAAAAATATTTGTCCAACCCATCCCCATCCAAGCAACAAACCCCTCCAACCCCCTCCAACAATTGTGCAAGTCCCGTTCAAATCCAACTCTTCTCACTCACAAGAAAACAGAAATAAGGAACACTGCAGCAAGCCAACTGGTCCACGCTAGGCAAGTTCCCCTAAAACCCAAAACCAATCCCACAAACAAAAACTCCTTCCCAACCCACCTACTCCATCCATTGAATATGCTTTGATAATCAGTGCACTATAAAACGGTACTGGAAGAGCTGGAGCACCTGGTCCATCACAAGAGCACCAAAGGAGCTGAAGCGCCTGGTCCATCACCAGGGCACTGAATAAGCCGATGCACATGATCCAACACCAGGGCGTTGAAGGAGCTGAAGCACCTAATCCATCACCAGGGTGCTGAGGGAGCCAAAGCACCTGGTCCATCACCAGGGCACTGAATGAGCCTAAGTACCTGGTCCATCACCAGGGCACTGAATGAGCCTAAGCACCTGGTCCATCACCAGGGCACTGTATGAGCCGAAGCACCTGGTCCATCACCAGGCCGTTGAAGGAGCAGAAACACCTGGTCCATCACCAGGGAACTGAGGGAGCCGAAGCACCTGGTCCATCACCAGGCCGTTGAAGGAGCAGAAACACCTGGTCCATCACCAGGGAACTGAGGGAGCCGAAGCACCTGGTCCTTCACCAGAGAACTGAGGGAGCCAAAGCACCTGGTCCATCACCAGGGCACTGAGGGAGCCAAAACACCTTGTCCATCATTTTTTTTTCTTTTTTTTTAATAAATAAAAAAATAAAAAAAAAGGTGCAAAAAAAGGAGAGCCACTGACATGCCATGGTGAAGTGCAAGGAGAGCCACTGACATGCCATGGCATTAGGGGCAGCCATTTTTTTTTGGGGGGGAGAGAGCAAAAGAGAAAGGGGAGAGGTAAAGAAAGAGAGAGAGAGAGGGATTAGGGGACTAGAGGGAGAAGGGAAACAGATAGAGATGGGGAGAGAGAGAGACAGAGAGAGGATTTGGGGACTAGAGGGAGAAGGGGGGAGGGAAGGTTAGAAAAAGAGAGATATGCAGAGGTGGCGAAATAGAGTGAGAGAGAGAGAGAGATTTGGGGACTAGGAGAAGGGGGGAGGGAAGGGTAGAGAAAGAGAGATAAGAAGAGAGGGAGAGAGAGGGATGGGGAGAGGGAGAGAGAGATATGGGGAGATAGAGATGGTGAGAGAGAGAGAGAGATGGGGAGAGAGGGAGAGAGAGAAGGGAAGGGTAGAGAAAGAGAGATAAGAAGAGAGGGAGAGAGAGGGATGGGGAGAGGGAGAGAGAGATATGGGGAGAGAGAGATGGTGAGAGAGAGAGAGAGAGATGGGGAGAGAGAGAGAGGGAGAGAGAGATGGGGAGAGAGAGATGGAGAGAGAGAGAGGGATTAGGGGACTAGAGGGAGAAGGGAAACAGATAGAGATGGGGAGAGAGAGAGAGAGAGAGAGAGAGAGAGAGAGAGAGAGAGAGAGAGATAGAGAGAGGGTTTGGGGACCAGAGGGAGAAGGGGGGAGGGAAGGGTAGAGAAAGAGAGATATGCAGAGGTGGGGAGATAGAGTGAGTGAGAGAGAGAGAGAGAGAGGATTCGGGGACTAGGGCGAGAAGGGGGGAGGGAAGGGTAGAGAAAGAGAGATAAGAAGAGAGGGAGAGATGAGGGAGAGAGAGTGAGAGGGAGAGATGGGGAGAGAGTGAGAAGGAGAGATGGGGAGAGAGTGAGAAGGAGAGATGGGGAGAGAGAGAGAGATGGAGAGAGGGAGAGAGATAGAGAGATGAGGAGAGAGAGAGAGATGGGGAGAGATAGATAGATGGGGAGAGAGATAGATGAAGAGAGAGAGAGAGGGAGAGAGAGAGGGGAGAGAGAGATAGAGAGAAGAGAGATGGAGAGAGAGATAGAGAGAGAGAAAGGTAGGTAGGTTAGGGGATTTTAGGGAGAAGGGTGTAGGGGATAAGGGTATGGAGGGGAGGGTGTGGGGGTCAACTGGGTGAGTCAACTGTCTTAGCTTGTAATAATATTGGTAGAATTACCGACAATATGTTAAGTAAAAGGACACAAATGCAACTAATGTGACATTTTATTGTGGAAACGTTCGCTCTCAGGAGTTCAGCCGTTACAAGCAATATATGGACACAGTGGGCATTATATCCTCAAGTGACGTGAAATACTAGTGGTGGTCGAGGTAGTAGTGATAGTGTAGTAGTAGTACAATAGGTAGAACAATCAATATTGCATATTGATTGTTCTACCTTATTGTATTACTACTACTACTACTTATCACTACTACCTCGACCACCACTAGTATTTCACCTCACTTTGAGAGTATATAATAGCCCACTGTGTCCATATATCGCTTGTAACGGCTTGAGAAAGCTCCTGGAGAGCGAAACGTTGCCACAAACAAATGTCACATTAGTTGCATTTGTGTCCTTTTACTTGTCTTAGCTTGTGTCTGGGAAGGACCGCCTTCACCCTTGTTCAATGCATTAATATACTAACAGTATACTATCTGTTATGCTATGTAGAAACTTGTTTGGATTGGCCTCTTGTAAGTTGCACTCTGGGCAAGCACTGTTGACACCGACACTCTGAGACACTTCTCTCAGACTTACAAGTGGCTATGGTACAAATTTCTAGCTGATTGCAGTAAGGGGAACCCCACACTGCCTACACAATACTAGAAGGGAGATTACTTACTTGGAAAAAAAGGGTGGCTATGTGTCCTGGTCTTCCTTATATATAACCCCTCCTAACACCATGTGCAGTGAAGAAACTTTGTCTGCAAAAGATGGTGTAATTAGTGTCCTGTCTGCACCTCAGAGTTCCCTGGTTCCTTGGGAAGCCCTTGAGCAATATACAGTAAGTAACACTAGCTTCCAGACTTGAACTTAAGAGACGACGCTGGTACATACCAACACATAGTCGTCCGTCCGCCTAAGACCCACAGATAACTCACTAACGTTTCCCCCAGAAAACTGGCCAGATACTGAGAGAAAGAAAGCCTAGTCTTACTGTGACAGGGTCTGGATGGAGGCAGATGTCCACGGTACTTCGGGATCTCCTCCAGGGCCCCAGGACAGATGTTGGGTCACGTGGGGGGTGCTGCCTAATCTCAGCACGTCTTGTTCGTGTGGGGTCTGGTCTGGTAAGAACGTAGGTCACGCCACACTGCCTAGATTCAAGTGTGGGCTGCCAGTTGTCTCTAGCTAACATAACCTAATGCTTGCCTATTCAGGCCTATAACTACCTATATTAGGGTGCTAGAGCTACAGTATTAATACCTAACGTTGCCTTAATAATCCTACTATTAATTTCTATCTGTACAAACTTGCCTAGATGTTCCTAGGTGGATAAATCTATCAATTAAAATATACACAATAGTCACCTTCAAAAGCTGGAGGGTGTAGTTGTTTTGGTTGGGAGTGTGGGTTTATAAACTCCGAGGGCCGATCCACGGTGTGTAAGGCTCCTAACGGCTCCCTTACCCTGTGGAACTTTTAGTGACTAAAAAAGTTTCCACATGCTATACTGCCAACAATAACAATAATAGAGTACTCAGCTTCTACAATCCTGAACACTGTAGTTCTGTGTATATCACTATTTTAATACATACTAAGTCCTAACAATATTATTAGTTTTAAAGTACTACTAATACTAGCACCTATACCTCACCTACACCTCTAGTTCTGATAGCTCCAGGAATGAGTGACCCTTAGCTTCCTCTCAGAGGTGGTATAAACTGCAATCCTCATGCAACACAACTAGGTGACATTACATGCATCTGGCAGAAGTGTCCTCACGGTGCCATGCCTCCTCGTGGTGCCCCTGCTGCCGTTCCCTGCTGAGAGAGTGTCGTACTCTCCGTCTCCTGGATCCTTTGCACTCCTATGATATGTTCACTTATCTTACGTATGTATATATTTACTCCACTCGCCCCTCAAGTGTTTACACTTTAACTGCAGGTAAAATCACTCTTATTTCCTTATTCATGACACACACCCTGCTATGGCAGCACTGCTTCCTGGCCTACTGCCCACCTTCACTGATACCTTTATTTTGTTTTCACTTTCTTCCTAATGCTTGATAGTTAACTATTCGCACTTTCTACATGCTATATCACATTTCACTCACTGACCAACTTGCTTACACTTGACTATCCGATTTTGGGATCACTTATCCTCGTAAGTTAACTATTTGTAGCTGTGTGGCAGCAGTGCCTTCTAGGCCTCTAACAGTTTTTGCACTTTCAAATTTCCATTCATATTTCCTGAAACTTCCAACTTCTTCTAAACCATTTCACTTTTAAGACATCTTTGTCCTTTGTTGGGTTGCTCACTGACCCATACACTGTCACTGGCTTCTGTTAAGAGCTAAAACACACCTAAAAAACACTGAAATCATGGGAGCCTTTGCCCCAGCACTCTGCTGCACGTGTGTACTCACCTAATTGTGGTTGCAGGGGTCGAGACTCAGCTCCTGGCCCCGCCTCTTTGCTGTCAGCTACTGGGTCTCTGCTCTCCCTGCTCCATGAGCTTTATCATACCTTGTCTTAAAACTATGTATGGTTCCTGCCTCCACTATATCTTTCTCTACACTATTCCACTTCCTGACTACTCTGTGGCTGAAGAAATGCTTCCTAACATCTCTTTGACTCATCTTAGTCTTCAGCTTCCAGTTGTGTCCCCTTGTTTCTGTGTTCCCTCTCTGGAACATCTTGTTACTGTCTACCTTGTCAATTCCCCGCAGTATTTTGTATGTCATTATCATGTCTCCTCTGACCCTTCTTTCCTCCAGTGTTGTTAGTCTTATTTTCCTCAACCTTTCTTCATAGGACAGACCCCTGAGTTGTGGAACTAACCTTGTTGCAAACCTTTGCACTTTCTCTAAATTCTTGACGTGCTTGACCAGGTGTGGGTTCCATACTGGTGCTGCATATTCTAGTATGGGCCTGACGTACACAGTGTACAGTGTCTTGAACGATTCCTTATTAAGGTAATGGAACGCTAATCTTAGGTTTGCCAGTCGCCCATATGCCGCCGCAGTTATCTGGTTGATGTGTGCCTCTGGAGACGTGCTTGGCATTATACTCACCCCAAGGTCTCTCTCCTTTGCCGAGGTTTGTAGCCTTTGTCCGCCTAGCCTGTACTCTGTCAGTGGTCTTCTTTGCCCTAGTCCGATCTTCATAACTTTGCATTTGGTGGGATTGAATTCGAGAAGCCAGTTGCTAGACCAGCTGTCAAGCTTGTTCAGGTCTGTTTGAAGTCCTGCTTGGTCCTCTTCCGATGTGATTCTCCTCATTAATTTCACATCATCTGCGAACAGAGACACTTCTGAGTCTATCCTGTCCGTCATGTCATTTACATATACCAAGAATAACACTGGTCCTTGGACTGACCCCTGCGGTACACCGCTCGTCACAGGCGCCCACTGTGATACCTCCATGTGAGGTATTCCATGATCCATTCCAGTGCCCTTCCTGTTATACATGCTTGTTCTTCCAACTTCTTTACTAATCTCATGTGAGGAACTGTGTCGAAGGCCTTCCTGCAGTCAAGGAAAATGCAATCATCCCACCCTTCTCTCTCTTGCCTTACCTCTGTTACTTTATCATAGAACTCTAGGAGGTTTGTTACACAGGATTTGCCTTCCCGGAATCCGTGCTGTCTGGTGTTTATTATCCTGTTCAGCTCGAGGTGCTCCACCATTCTTTTCCTGATGATTTTCTCCAGGACTTTGCACACTATACACGTAAGTGACACCGGTCTATACTTTAGTGCCTCTTTTCTGTCTTCTTTTTTAAAGATGGGGACTACGTTGGCCTCCTTCCATACCTCAGGTAGCTGCCCAGTTTCAAGGGATGTGTTGAATATTATGGTAAGTGGCACACTCAGTACCTCAGCTCCTTCCTGAAGAACCCACGGGGAGATATTGTCCAAACCCATGACCTTTGAGGTATTGAGGTCACTGAGTAACTGCTTCACCTCCTCCTCAGTTGTGTGTATGCCCTCTAGCACTTGATACATCCCTTGTTGGTGATGCACCCCATCCTGTCTACCCAGCTGCCTTCCTTCCTCCACTGTGAATACTTCCTTAAACCTCAAGTTGAGTTCCTCACATACCTCTTGATCGTTACTTGTGAGTTCCCCATCTTCTCTCCTCAGCCTTATCACCTGGTCCTTGACTGTTGTCTTCCTTCTGATGTGACTGTACATCAGTTTCGGGTCGGACTTAACTTTCGATGCTATGTCATTTTCGTACAGTTTCTGGGCCTCCCTCCATACTTGTGCATACTCGTTTCTAGCTCTTCTACTAATCTCTTTGTTTACTTGGGTTCTTTGCCTTCTGTACCTTTTCCATTCTCTGACACTCTGAGTCTTTGCCTCCCTGCACCTTTGGGTAAACCAGGGGCTCTTACTGGCCTTCTCACTTAATCTTTTTCCTCTGGGTATAAACCGTTCCTCTGCCTCCTTGCACTTTGCCCCTATGCATTCCATCATTTCATTTATTGTCTGTCCTTCCATTTCCCTTTCCCACTGAACCTCCTGCAGGAAATTCCTCATGCCCGTGTAGTTTCCTCTTTTAAAGTCTGGTTTGTCTCTTTCTGTACCGTTTTCCCTCTCCACCTGTAGCTCTACAATGTACTCAAAGCTCAGCACCATATGGTCGCTGGCTCCCAGGGAGCTCTCATGTGTTATGTCTTCAATATCTGAGCTGTTCAGGGTGAATACAAGGTCCAGTCTTGCTGGTTCATCTTCTCCTCTCACTCTGGTGTGTCCCTGACATGTTGGTGCATCAGGTTTTCCAGTACCACATCCATCATCTTGGCTCTCCAAGTTTCTGGACCCCCACGTGGTTCTTGGTTCTCCCAGTCGATCTCCCTGTGGTTGAAATCGCCCATGACCAGTAGCTTCACTCTGCTCATGTGCGCTTTTCTTGCCACCTCTGCCAGAGTGTCCACCATCGCTCTGTTGTTCTCATCATATTCCTCACCTGGCCTCCTGCAGTTCTGTGGTGGGTTATACATCACTGCAATGATTATGTGTGTGAGTGTGTGTGTGTACTCACCTAATTGTGGTTGCAGGGGTCGAGACTCAGCTCCTGGCCCCGCCTCTTCTCTGTCCGCTACTGGGTCTCTGCTCTCCCTGCTCCATGAGCTTTATCATACCTCCTCTTAAAACTGTGTATGGTTCCTGCCTCCACTATATCTTTCTCTAGACTATTCCACTTCCTGACTACTCTGTGGCTGAAGAAATGCTTCCTAATATCCCTTTGACTCATCTGAGTCTTCAGCTTCCAGTTGTGTCCCCTTGTTTCTGTGTTCTCTCTCTGGAACATCCTGTCACTGTCTACCTTGTTTGATTCCCCGCAGTATTTTGTATGTCGTTATCATGTCTCCTCTGACCCTTCTTTCCTCCAGTGTTGTTAGTCCTATTTCCCTCAACCTTTCTTCATAGGACAGACCCCTGAGTTGTGGAACTAACCTAGTCGCAAACCTTTGCACTTTCTCTAGTTTCTTTACGTGCTTGACCAGGTGTGGGTTCCAGACTGGTGCTGCATATTCTATTATGGGCCTGACGTACACAGTGTACAGTGTCTTGAACGATTCCTTGTTAAGGTAACGGAACGCTAATCTTAGGTTTGCCAGTCACCCATATGCTGCCGCAGTTATCTGGTTGATGTGTGCCTCCGTAGACATGCTTGGCGTTATACTCACCCCAAGGTCTTTCTCCTTTTCCGAGGTTTGTAGCCTTTGTCCGCCTAGCCTATATATATATATATATATATATATATATATATATATATATATTATATATATATATATATATATATATATATATATATATATATATATATATATATATATATATATATATATATATATATATATATATATATATATATATCAATGACAACACTGAACTAGTCAGGGCCGAACCCATGATGCTTTGGCCTGCCTCATGGTGAGCGAAAACACATGATGCCTTAGACCACTGAACCACACAACTGTGTGGTTTGCTCATGTGTTTTCGCTCATCATAAGGCGGGCGAAAGCATCATGGGTTCGGCCCCTGACTAGTGCAGTGTTGTTATTGATCAATACCACTCATTCGTGGTTACAATAATAATATATATATATATATATATATATATATATATATATATATAAACACTGATCTCTGGCCGACGGAGACTCGAACCTATGAACCTCATGACAAGGTACGCAGTGCTTTGCCGACCGTACCACACTGGTCCAATACCTTGGCATCCAGCTTTCGCTAGACGTTATTCCAAGGCAGCCAGCTTTCAGGCAGGAAGGCTTACAGCTTTTCATCTCATCCCCTGCATGCATCGACACAACTAGAGATTTTTACAATGCTAGGAATTCGCAAGAGCAGGCGAAATATTCACAAACACTGATCTCTGGCCGACGGAGACTCGAACCTACGAACCTCATGACAAGGTACGCAGTGCTTGCCGACCGTACCACACTGGTCCAATATTTCGCCTGCTCTTGCGAATTCCTAGCATTGTAAAATCTCTAGTTGTGTCGATGCATGCAGGGATGAGATGAAAGCTGTAAGCCTTCCTGCCTGAAAGCTGGCTGCCTTGGAATAACGTCTAGCGAAAGCTGGATGCCAAGGTATTGGACCAGTGTGGTACGGTCAGCAAAGCACTGCGTACCTTGTCATGAGGTTCGTAGGTTCGAGTCTCCGTCGGCCAGATATCAGTGTTTGTGAATATTTCGCCTGTTCTTGCGAATTCCTAGCTATATATATATATATATATATATATATATATATATATATATATATATATATATATATATATTTATTAACATATAGGTTTTCCCAACTATAATATATATATATATATATATATATATATATATATATATATATATATATATATATATATATAATGGTGGAAAAGGCCTATATGTTAATAAATATATATATATATATATATATATATATATATATATATATATATATATATATATATATATATATATATATATATATATATATATATATATATATATATATATATATATATATCTCGTGCCGATTAGGTAAAACTGGTCAATTAACAAGAACATTCCCCTCTTTGCTCTCGGGCCGGGAGGTTGTCCTGCGCGTTTGCTCCAGAGTTGTACTTTCGTGTCAATACTGTGGGTATTGAGATCTTGAAGGGGGCGATCTACGCTAGCAATGCTGATGTCCTGTTACTCCTTATTGTCAGAGACACCTATGGAATCCCAACAGAAGATATTTATGGCATTTCCTTAAATGAAGCAAGAAGGATTTTCGTGAAACTCAACACCAGCACAGCTTATGCAGCCATAGTTGACAAATACCAAGAAGTGAGACTTGTTGTCAACTCGAGTCTTGAGGTACATTTAAAGGATGTGTCAGCACATTACACATGGCTGAAAATTAGGAATGTTCCATTTGAGGCATGGGAATATGATATAAAAGAAGCTTTTCAGCAGTATGGAGTGGTCTACGCTATTATAGAGGGATGTTGGAGTTTGGGAATATATGCAGGTGTGCCGGAAGGTACCTACTCTGTAAAAATCTCCCGGTGATGGCAGATACCGTCATTCATACAGTTGGATGCCTTTCGAACCCAGGTTTTCGTAACATACCCGGGCCAGGTGAGGACATGCAGGCTTTGTGGAGCTGTGGGGCATGTCGCTGCAGCTTGTGAACGCCGACAGACTCAGCAAGATGGCATGGGAGGTGATCGAAGGCAGAGAGGAGAAGGAGACGTCGTCAAGGAGGTGAGCGACAAGGAACCAGCACCTAGCAAGAGGTGGAGCTAGGTGGTGGAAGGGACAGTGGTGGAGTACGAGCCTTTGTCATCCACTCTCCCGGAAACTTTGCCAGATTTAAGCCCGGAGGTGGAAGGAACAGAGTTGCTGGAAGTGGCAGACAGTCTCGTGAATCCCTTGTTGGAGGATTTATGCAGAATGCTAGATAGTCTGGCGGCGGAGGATCGGATGAGTAATGGAGTTGGCGAGGTGGTTGAAGCTGACAACATGGAGGGTGTGAGTGTAGTAGAATGTGGTCAAGTAGGTGGTGTGAATGTGTGTATGGCACAGGTGGAGGTTGAATGTGTGTATGGCACAGGTGGAGGTTCACCGTGTGCAGGAAGAGGGGGATATGGAAGTGGTAGGTGAGTCGAGGAAGCAGTCCAGTGGGATGTCTGAGGACGATGTATTGACCCCTGGACAGCGGTCTAGTAAGAAAGCTTCTGTGGAAATTATTAGGAATGATAGTGGAGAAATGAAGGGTAGGTTGGGGGGAAAAGGGGCGAAAGGTGTCAGTGAGAAACTTCCCAAGGCTGAAAAGGAAGTATTATGATTGCCAAAATCTAAAGTTAAACCTCCACTACAGTTTTCAGGTGTATGAACATTAATGTAAACGGCCTCAGAACGGAGGTTAAGAGACGTTGGCTGGAGGGGACTTTATGAGGAATGCATATAGATGTGTGTGTACTGCAAGAGCACAATTTCAAGTGTGGTAGTGAGTTACATTTGCGTGGATACGAGATGTATACTAGTAGTTCCGGGAATCTGAAGGGAGGGGTGGCAATAGGGATTGCTATGTCCAGTCCTTTCCAGCTGCGGTCTTGGGAGGAGGGGGGGGGAAGGTTTGTATGAGTAAATGGCTGGTGGGGGGATATTCAGGTTAGTTTTGTGGGCATATACATGCAAGGCAGATTTTGTCAAGGAGGACTTGATATATGCTCTATGTGGTTTGCCTTTAGTATCAGTGGTGGCTGGAGATTGGAATTGTGTAATATGAGAGAAAGATGTGGAGCCCCAAGGGGCGGGTTGTGTTTTGCATGAGCTGAGAGAAGTTTTAAGCGCAGTTGGAGTTGAGGACGTCGTCAGAGGAGGAGGATGGGAGGTGGATTTTACCTTTTTTCAGAGAGATTGGATATACGTGTCATGGCTGGTACAGGTGGGTCAGGTGAATTGTTTAGACGTTGGTTTTTCAGATCATAGGGGTGTTCTCGCGGAACTACGATGGGAGGGAGCCATAACCGTATATCCGAGTTATTGGAAACTGAATGTTAGGCTTTTGGGAGGGTTGGGACACAGGGAGAAATTTGCTGAGTAGTGGGGGAAGATGTGGGAAGAAGGGAGGAGTGTCACAGATGTAGTGAGTTGGTGGAATCAGAGAGCGAAGAAGGCTATTAAGGATTTTTTTGTATGAGAGGGTAGAGAGGATGCACAGTTATGTTATGGGATGCAGAGGTATCTGGAGGCGCAGCTGAAGGATTGTGGTGAGTACCGTGGATGAAAAAGACAGGGTGAAATGAGTTCCTTATGGGGGCAACTGAGGGACTTACAAAATGAGAGTTTCCAGGCAGTGCGGATTAGGAGTGGAGTGGAAGAGGTCCTGTGAGGAGATAAACCGTCTGCACTCGTTTTATGTAAGTTCAAGGATAGGCGCAGCAGAACAACTTTATCTTCCCTCAAGGTTGAGGAGGACTTGGGAGGGTATGTAATGGGACAAGTTTTGCATACAACGGAGGGGATGAGTGGATATGCTGAGAATTGGTTCGGTAAGAAGTTAGGAAAGGGTAGTGGGGATTGGGAGGCGAGAGAGGAGATTTTAGGGGGCATTCGAGAGGGTATTAGTAGGATCAAGAGGGAGGGGATGGAAGGTAGAATCACGGAGGATGTGATGTTAGCAGTTCAAGAGTTGCATCTGGGGAAAGCACCTGGGATTGATGGTATACCAGGGGATTTTTATGTCCAACACTGGGAGGTTTTGAGGGAGGTTTTGTTAGAAGTTTTGAATGTGATGAAAGTGGACGGGAAGATGGGAGAAGAGCAGAGGATGGGGGTCGTTGTTTTAGTACCTAAGCGCGAGGATGGTAAGACTTTGGGAGATTATAGGGCAATAACCTTACTTTGCACAGATTATAAGATATTTGCGAAAGTATTAGGCAATCGTATGAAGAGGGTCTTGGGTGGGTTGTTGGATGAGGGTCAATTAGGAATTCCTGGAAGAAGCATGGGGGTTGGGCATAGACGGATTTGGGAGTTTATAGAGTGGCGTCAGGAAGAGAGCGGGGCGTCATTAGTTTGTATTGGGAAACTGCTTTTGATTGGGTAGATTGGGAAATGTCATGGGAGATTTTATGGAGACAGGGGTTTGGGACCGAGGTGGTGGGGTGGGTTCGGACTTTGTATGTGGACGCACAATTTCAAGTACGAATAAACGGTAGGTTGGGGGCCGTGGTAGTTTTGAGTAGGGGTCTGAGACATAGGTATCTTTTATCACAGTTGCTTTTTGCGTGTTTGCAAGACCCTTTGTATAGTTTGGTTAGGGAGGGAGTCAGGGAGCAGGGAGTTTCTAGGTTGACCCCTGGGATTGTGGGATATGTAGATGATACCACGATCCTGGTGGGAGGTGAAAAGGGTTTAGCTAAGGTTAATATAGTCGTTTAGGGTTTTTGGAACAGCAACTGGGATGAGGGTAAATAGGAAGAAATCTAGGCTTTTGGAGGTTGGAATGTGGGTGGGGGGCATTGGGGTCAAGGTATGTGTGGGTACAGGTAGATAGTTTAAAGATATGTGGGGTGATTTTTTGTAGGGATGACCAGTTGGCGCGAAAATCTAATTCTGTGAGAGTAGTTGATGCGGCATTAGCGAGGATGGGATGTTGGAGACCTGGGGAGATCACACTTTTACAGAGGGCAGTGGTAGTAAACACTTTAATTTATAGCTGTTTGTGGTTTGTTGGGGCTGTGTACCCCTTGGTAGAAGAGGACGTGATTAGATTACAGAAGAGGGTCCTTCGTTTCATTTGGGGTTATGGTAGGCACTGGCTGGGTAAAGGAATTGTGATGAGACAGGTTGGAAAAGGGGGCATGGGGTTGATATGGTTGCAGAGGAGATTGTTGGCGATATTTGTCAAACAGGAATTTGTGGTTAGGGGGGGAGGGGAATCGTGGAGCTCAGGTAGAGCAGGTGATGCGAGAGGTGAGGAGATGGTGGGGAGATAAAGATGAGTGAAGCTATGTTGAGGGTTTTGTTGGTAGTCAGCAATCCGGAGGCGCTGAAGATTAAGAAATTAGAGAGGGTCGGAGATGGAGATGAAGTTGTGTGTGGTACTGTAGATTTTCCGATGTATGACTGGAAAGGGGTGTGGAAATGGCTGCGGAAGGTGAAAGTGCCGCCGAGGGTGAAGGAAACTGGGTTTCGCTTTTTACACAGGATTTTAGCATCAAGAGCACAATTGTTTCACATGGGATTAGTAAGGGATGGTTTGTGCTCGTGTTGTGGTTTGATAGACACAGCATATCATACGGTTTTTTTCTGTCCTGACCTAGAGAATGTGCGGGTATGGCTAGGGAGGGTAGTGGCAAGCGTGGGAGGAGGGGGAGTCTCGGTTTTGAGAACCCTCAGTTTAGATGTTGGAGGTGTACCAGAAAATGTTGCTCGGGCTTTAGTGTATATAGTTTTAGGATATATATATATGTCTTGGTCTATGCGGGAGGAGGGTGGCCGGGTAAGGATACAAGCTCTGGCTGCGCGACTATATAGGACGTGTCGTCGGAATCGCGAACTGTATGGGATTCGGTGGGAAAAGGCTTTTCCCGTGGAATATAGGGATATGTCAGTGGACGTTTTGAGAGGTTTTGTCAGACTGTCTGACACTGCAACATCTTGGTATCTTAATACAGGGATTTCTTCGCTTGCCTATTCCTTGGGCACGACCTACTTCCACATTGGACAAATGTGACACCTCCTACAACTGCTGCACCTCTCCTGTCTACAGTATATAAGCTTCCTCTACGTACATATGCTGTTATTCTATTCAAGATTGATGAACTGACAACATCGACTCAAGATTGAGGGACTGACCACCTCAAACTCCTCCTGTTCTTCACGATTCTCCTTTGTATGGACTGATGAAGCCACTGTGTGGCGAAACGTTTCCTCAATAAAGATACCCAAGTGTTGCATCTGTGTCTAATTTACCATATTTCAGATTCGTTTACAATAATTTAATAATAAACAAACACAATAAAATATATTTTTTTCGTTAGGTTCAGAATGATTTTTGCGAAATTATTGCATACACACATTTTCGCTTGTCTTATATGGCAAGAAGAGCATTGCTTATTTAAAAGATTTACATAGAAGTGCAAGGAGAGCCACTGACATGCCAGGGCATAACGGGTAGCTTAATCTAAAAACTTATGGACTATGTACATAATATGATGATATTTCATTTGGTTAATTATAATATGATGACACTACATTGCAGCAAGTGTTTAGTAGGATGGTAGTTAATAGTAAAAATTGAAATTATTTTTGGGAAAATGACATTGAGTATTTTTTTAAAGTAATTTACAGAATACGTATTTAGTTTATGGTAAGTAGGTGATAATATTACAATGTTATAATAGTACAAATTGAGATTATCTTATAGGAAAAAAATACTGAGCATTTTTGAAAGTAATATTATCGTACATAATTATAATAAAAATGGAATTATCTTATAGGAGAAATAAGAATGAGTATTTTTTGATTACGAGTATTTAGGTAAGGGTGAGTAGGTGGTTTTTGAGAAGAGTCTTAAAATGATTCTGAGATAAGGTTATTTTTGTATTTTCTGGTAATGAGTTCCAGAATCTGGGGCCCTTTATGTGCATTGAATTTTTACATAGGTTGCTATGGACGCGGGGTACATCAAAATGTGATCTGTTTCTTGTGTTATGGTCATGGGTCCTATTAAGGTTGGTGAGGAGAATTTTGAGTGGAGGGTTTATATTAGAGTGTAGAGTTCTATGTATGTAGTAGGCACAATTATAAGTGTGAATGTTCTTTATAGTGAGTAGTTTTAGGCTTTTGAATATTAGTGGAGTATGCTGTCTAGAGTGGGAATTTGTTATCATTCTGACTGCAGCCTTTTGCTGGGTTATGAGTGGTCTAAGGTGATTTAATGTTGTAGATCCCCATGCACAGATTCCATAAGTGAGATAAGGGTAGATGAGTGAGTGGCATAGTGCAAGGAGAGTTGGTTGAGGTACATAGTAGCGTATCTTAGATAATATGCCTACTGTCTTTGAGATTTTCTTGGAAATTTGTTGTATATGTGTTTGGAATTTAAGGCTGCTTTCAAGGTGGATTCCTAGGAATTTTTCCTCTGTGAGTCTTGTGATGGGTGAACCATTGAGCATTATGTTAAGTGGAACATTTGAGGTTTTGTTTCCAAACTGTATGAAGTAGGTCTTGTCAGTATTGAGAGTAAGCTTGTTAGTCGTCATCCATGTTGATATTTACTGTAATTCGGCATTAACAGTGTTGGCCAAAATCGCAAGTTTTACCTAATCGGCACGACATATATATATATATATATATATATATATATATATATATATATATATATATATATATATATATATATATATATATATAGAACCAACAACATATACTGCATCTCAGGTAAATTATTATTCCTGGAGTCTACCTGGAGAGAATTCCAGGGGTCAACGCCCCCGCGGCCCGGTCCGTGACCAGGCCTCTTGTTGGACCAGAGCCTGATCAACCAGGCTGTTACTGCTGGCCGCACGCAGTCCAACGTACGAACCACAGCCCGGCTGATCAGGTACCGACTTGAGGTGCCTGTCCAGTGCCTGCTTGAAGACAGCCAGGGGCTTGTTGGTAATCCCCTGATGTATGCTGGGAGGCAGTTGAACAATCTTGGGCCCTCACACTTATTGTGTTGTTCCTCAACGTGCTAGTGGCACCCTGCTCTTCATTGGGGAATGTTGCATCGCCTGCCGAGTCTTTTGCTTTCGTAGGGAGTGATTTTTGTGTGCAAGTTTGGTACTAAGCCCTCGAGAATTTTCCATGTGTATATAATAATGTATCTCTCCCGCCTGCGTTCTAGAGAGTACAGGTTTAGGAACTTCAAGCGTTCCCAGTAGTTGAGGTGGTTTATCGCACTTATGCGTGCCGTGAAGGTTCTCTGCACATTTTCAAGGTCAGCAATTTCACCCGCCTTGAAAGGTGCAGTTAGTGTGCAGCAATATTCCAGCCTAGATAGAACAAGCGATCTGTAAAGTGTCAACATGGGCTTGGCATCCCTGGTTTTGAAGGTTCTCATTATCCATCCTGTCATTTTTCGAGCAGATGCAATTGCTACATTGTTATGGTCCTTGAAGGTGAGATCCTCTGACATGAACACTCCCAGGTCTTTGACATTAGTTTTTAGCTCTATTGTGTGGTTGGAATTAGTTTTGTACTCCGATGAGATTTTAATTTCTTCACGTTTATTTTATTATTATTATTATTATTATTATTATTATTATTATTATTATTATTATTATTATTATTATTATTATTATTATTATTATTATTATTATTATTATTATGTAGAGTAAGATTAAATATCATTCCACTGGCAGTTCATGATTGATAAGCTTTTAGTGATGACTAGGCAGTATAAGATTTCAGTGATGACTAAGCAGTATAAGATTTCAGTGATGACTAAGCAGTATAAGGTTTCAGTGATGACTAAGCAGTATAAGGTTTCAGTGGTGACTAAACAGTATAAGATTTCAGTGATGACTAAGCAGTATAAGGTTTCAGTTGTGACTAAGCAGTATAAGGTTTTAGTGGTGACTAAGCAGTATAAGGTTTCAGTGGTGACTAAGCAGTGTAAGGTTTCAGTGGTGACTAAGCAGTATAAGGTTTCAGTGGTGACTAAGCAGTATAAGGTTTCAGAGGTGACTAAGCAGTATAAGGTTTCAGTGGTGACTAAGCAGTATAAGGTTTCAGTGGTGACTAAGCAGTATAAGGTTTTAGTGGTGACTAAGCAGTATAAGGTTTCAGTGGTGACTAAGCAGTATAAGGTTTTTGTGGGGAATTGTGGGAGATAAGTCTATCTGGGACACCGCCACTAGCAATAAACAAACTCCCAGAGAGATGACCGACTCGTATAATTTTACCGCAGTCATTCCCTTTAAGGTATGTGAGAACTTTACCCGCTCCTGGCCGCACCCAAGGGGTACCTTCAATATTCTCGTTAACCCACTGCACTCTGGACCAGTATAAATAAATCTGAGTAGATAATATTAATAGTTATGGTATGATTGAATTTACATGGACTGTATACGTTATTAAACAACTGATCTAGTAGGAGGAGAGGTAGAGAACACACAATTAAGTTAACATGACCATCACTCACCTAATTAACAGCATCATAGCGGTGCATTGTAGATCGTTGACCTAGCTAAAGTACATCTACTGTGCGTAACAATATCATTGGCCAATAACAAAGACGACAGAAGAGTACTTGGCTTTAGATGAGGGAGTCGTTTCCTTGTTGACGTCCTCCTGCGATCTGATTCGATCGCGATGGTAAGAATTGTCTCGTCATGTCAAGGAAGGTTAATTTCCTTGAACTCTTATACGCCCACGAGACCGGGCGTTAGTTAACATGTGGTTGGTCGGGGTAGCGATTCAGATCCTCTCACTAATCCGATCTTTTGTACTGTTTATACGTATAACTTTACATATTACGTATATCCTGGCTTAATGCCCCACTAGTTTATACACATTCACCGTCTCGATACTTGGAATTCTAGTAGATAACTTGCGATATGTTAGTTCATTTCCTCCGCATCCAACATGGCGGTCGGGGTATGGCGTACCCACGCTAGCCCCGCTCGGTACAATCACCACTGATTATTTACAACTCGGTTTCACTATATTCACCATTTCACAAAGTTCATCGAATATATTTCAGCCTCTTCTAAGACGAAAGCTCCCCAGCATCAGGGGTTACGACTTTATCCTGCCGTATGGTCGCTTCACTGAGTTCAAATAGGCCTATGACTGCATCACTCGCCGGCGGCACGCCTTATTTCACAATTATTGTCCTATTACTGGACCTCCTGAACCGATTGTCCCACTTTATATTCACCGCGTCACTGGATATTCCTCCACATTACGAAAGGAGGTAATTAAATCCGGTTTGGCGGCCGGAATCTCCAAATTTGACAGGCCATCCCATCACCTCAAATCGGGTGGGTAGGCTCGTTGTTCACTCACTACCCCCCTCTATGCCACCTCCTTGCCCAGCCTCTTCCCGCTTCCTCCCCGCTGGTATGATGGTTCTCTATTACATACCCCCATGTACCAGCGGTACATTAAGGATATCTGTTCATATTGGAAAGTTTATCAATTACAACTTTCGGAAAATACCAATATTTTCCACAGTTTTAGTGGTGACTAAGCAGTATAAGGTTTCAGTGGTGACTAAGCAGTATAAGGTTTCAGTGGTAACTAAGCAGTATATGGTTTCAGTGGTGACTAAGCAGTACGTATAAGGTTTCAGTGGTGACTAAGCAGTATAAGGTTTTAGTGGTGATTAAGCAGTACAAGAAGGTTGTGAGACATTGTTGTTTACGGGGTTGTAGAAACACTGCCAATATTTCTAACATTATAGTTAGAACAATCATTAATGTGGTATTAAAGAGAGAAGTGTAGCTTTACATCTTAAACGACTGTCTCTATTAAACATTTAACAACTGTACTTTGATATAAGGAAACTAACAATAGATATATAAGGTGACATTTTATTATTCATTTAACCTTTATTGAAACACTCAAAATGGGTTAGTGTAATATACAGTAAGATCTATCTTATCAAAAATTTAATATCTTTCAACTCATAAATTACATATATTAATAAAAGATTCATAGAAATGTCTTTAAACAAGATAAGAAGGAATTAGAGAAAGTTAGATTAACAGCATTAAATATCAGGCAGGAGGAGTCACACGTCTATAAGTAAGTAAGTTTATTCAGGTATACACAAATACAGTTACATAGATTATCATACATAGCAGCATATGTGTAGAGAACCTAGGATAACCCAAAAAAGTCAGACAGAGTGACTTATTTCCATTGGGGTCCATTTAATACCTTAATATTAGACACTAGTAGATACTAGTTATTATACTAAAATTAAAAGGAATAAGGTAAAAAGAGTTATTTACATGTACATGTATGTTATAATAATAATAATAATAATATCTTTATTTACTACAAGTACATGTACATGGTATACAGGCCTAGCTGACATCAGTGACATACTACTATATAGAAAGTCCCTTGTTATGCTGAGCATTTCGGGCAGATTAGGTCAGTGTCCTAGGATGCGACTCACACCAGTCGACTAACACCCAGGTACCCATTTTACTGATGGGGAACATAGACAACAGGTGTAAAGAAACACGCCCAATGTTTCTGCCCTGGCTTGGAATCGAACCCAGGCCCTCGCCGTGTGAAGCGAGAGCTTTAGCCACCAGACCAGCAGAGCCTATATATATTATAAAAAAAAAATCATTCTCCTCCCTTTCTGTCGCTACATTCATTAGGTACCTTTTGGCTCTCTTCTTGAACTGGCTGATGCTATGACTGGCTTTGACATGTGCAGGCAGTCTGTTCCATTCCTTTATTGTTGTACAATAAAAGGTGTGTGAAGCCTGGCCACTGACTGTGGGTACTACAAAGTTGTGCTCTCTCCCCCTAGTACTATGACTGCTTTGACAAAATTGGCAGCAAGATATTCTGGACACTGTTTGTGAGCAATTTTATAAACTTGATTCAACTTAAGTTGTTTTACTCTGTCTTCAATATTCAGCATATCTAATTGTTGTAATTCATCCTGGCCTACATGTTCTCTTGGTCCCAGGTCCAGGATGAATCTGATCATTTTGTTCTGTGTGATTTGCAGTTTATCTTTCAGTTTTTTTGTCAAGGCAGAGTACCATGAAGAGCAAGCGTAGTCAATATGACATTGTATAAGGGCAAGACATAGGGTCCTGCGAGCCTCAGTAGATAGACACTATGCTTGTCTGTAGAGGAACTTCAGTCTGGCATTCGCTTTCTTTACTAGACTGTTACCTATCAAGTCTCCTGACATGCATGGGTCAAAGGGTATTCCCAGATATTTTACTGAGGAAACTGAGGTGATGGATTCCCCATTACATCGGACATTAAAATTATTTACCCTGCTCAGTTTATATTTCGTGCCAAAGAGTATGGCTTCTGTTTTTCCGAGGTGTAACGATAATTTGTTGTCTACTAACCATTTGCTGCAGGACTCCAGTTCCAGTGTTAATACATTAGCTATATCTTGTGGGTCTTTACCTGATACTAACAGAGCACTGTCATCCGCATACAGTAGGAGTTTGCACTTGACACTGATGGACATGTCATTTACATAACACAGGAATAATAAGGAACCCAGAATACTACCTTGGGGAACTCCACATGTTATCGGCAGTGGTTCTGATTCTGTTTTGTTGATTTTGATAATTTGTTTCCTATTGCTAAAATAGGACTTAAACCAGTCTGTGCAACCTATGACTATAGCTTGAAGTTTTTTACATAATACATTGTGGTTGACAGTATCGAAGGCCTTTTGCAAGTCTAAAGTTACCATTCCTATGAGGTTCCCTATCGACATTTCAGTTCTCATGTAATCCATCAGATTAATTAGGGAGGTGTCGATTGATTAAGATCTCCTAAAGCCTGATTGGTAACTATGAAGAATGTTGTTGTCATTAAGATACTTAACTACTTGACAGTACACCGCCCTCTCTAGAATTTTGGATATTACACTGAGTATACTAACAGGCCTATAGTTGCTGACATCGGACCTACTATTTTTCTTGAAGATAGGAGTAACTCTGGCCTCCTTGAACCCCTCTGGTACTGTATTAGTGGTGATGGACAGATTTATTATGTGAGCAATGGGAATTGCCAGTTCAGAGGCACGGTGGTCTGGTGAAACCATGCAACCGGGGGGACAAAAAATGTTTGATTCTGTACATGAGACGATTAAGAATCATCCTCTCAAATGTTTTACATAAGCAGCTAGTTAG
Source organism: Cherax destructor (assembly GCA_009830355.1). Classification (NCBI taxonomy): domain Eukaryota; kingdom Metazoa; phylum Arthropoda; class Malacostraca; order Decapoda; family Parastacidae; genus Cherax; species Cherax destructor. The sequence goes on along the minus strand of WNWK01006153.1, from coordinate 63,676 downwards.
AGATATTGGGCGAAATGAAGCCACCTTTCTCACTCTGCACACTGACAGCTCATACACTACCTTCCTTGACCTTAAATCTGCTTTTGATGTTGCCAACAGACATGTAATCATTAGTGAACTTGCCAGAATGGATGTTGGAGGATGGCTTCTCCGCTGGATTAAAGGCTACCTGTCCAACAGAAAGTCTTCTGTGTTGTTCCAGGGGCATAGAAGTATAACTAAAGACTTTGAATTAGGAACCCCACAGGGAGGTGTGCTCAGTCCCACTCTATTCAATATTCTAATTAATGCCTTACTTAATGCTATGCCTAGCCAGCCCCATCATTATATGATCAGTTTTGCTGATGATATAATGATTCACACCACCGGATTCTCCAACACCCAAAACATCCTTAACCATGTACTAGCCTCGTGTCAGGACCTGGGGTTGATAATCTCTACTTATAAAACAAAGATACTCAATAGGCGTCCTCCTCGACAGAGAGGCACAGTTCGCCAGATCCAGTTGCATGATGGGTCTCTTTTAGAATATGTAAACAGATACAGGTATCTAGGCTTTGAGGTCCCACTACTTGGACCTGTTGTAACGAGACTTTGTCGTCAATACAAAGAAAGGCTGAGAGCACTTAGAGTTGTGGCAGGGTTTCACCCCAGGTATGGTGCTAATGTTAAAATTGTGAAAATGATGTATCTTGCTTATATTAGATCATTAGTTGATTATGCTGCCCCACTACTTGCTCTTGTGTCTGACTGGAAGCTTGGAGGGCTGGAAAAACTGCAGAACGAAGCAATGAGGATCATTTTAGGATGCCCTCGTACTGCCAAAATTTTAAATATGCAGAAAGAACTTGATATTCCAAGCATCAGAGATCGTGTTACTGAAAGAAATATCCTAATTGGGGTTAATATGCTCAGGCAAGCCCATTCAAACCCATGCACAGAAGCCCTCCAAACTTTCCTCAGCACTGGTGAACATCCCTCCAGATGGATCGAAAAAACTGGAACCGACCTCCGCATGAATCAGATACATGATCTGTGGCAAGTAAGGCAACAGCGGCACTTCTCCGCTCCATGGAATATTACCCCATTCCAAACTACCATCCCTCCATTTCCCCCCAAACTACTTCTTAAATCACAACCAAAGCTTCGCCTTGAAGCCAAACATGATGCCTTAAACTGTATTGATAATTTAGCCAAACAGCACACTCTCTCACAAATTATTTACGTTGATGGTTCTGTTCACCAATCCACTGGTGCAGCTGGTAGTGCTGCTGTTGTCATACAGAGTGATGTCTCTCTTAAAGAAATTGGAGCACGCATCAATAACTGGGCCTCTACCCTTCAGACAGAACTGTTTGCCATACTCCTTGCACTCAAATGCTTCCATGTATCTAAGGTTAACTCTCTAATTGTAACTGATTCTCTGTCATCCATAAATGCTCTCAACTCATCAAGTATAACTTGTAGCATGCTCGTGTCAGAAGCCAGGCACAGGTATGGTAGGATTCTGGATAGTAGAGTCAGAGTGCACATGCTGTGGATTCCATCTCACATTGGTCTTCAGATGCATGATAGAACTGATAAATTGGCTAAGTTTTATGCTTTCAAAGAGGGGATAGATTACAATCTTGGCTTGTCAGTTAGCAGTTTGAGAACAATAATACGAAAAGAACTTCAACTGAATTTTATTGACTTAAGACTCAGGGAGTTTGACACCAGTCAGTCCATCTATCATCATTCTATCATGCAGGAGGAGCCACATGTCTATGGTGCATCCAACAAAATAAGCAGACTCTTGGATGTCACCACCGCCCGCCTCCGGCTGGGTTACAAGTATCTTTGGCAGGTTAAATCACCACCACCAGATGTAGACCAAACAAGATGTAAACTTTGCCAGTTGGATTATTGTCACACCCTGCGTCATTATGTACTGGAGTGCGATAAAATTAATGAATTCAGAGACTACTCATTCAGAAATGTTCAAGATATGTCAAAGTATTTTATCCACAGTGGTATATTACAGACCATTCTGGAAAAATACCCTGACTGCTCCCTGTAAATAAAGCATTGACACGTGTGTGTGTGTGTGTGTGTGTGTGTGTGTGTATGTACATGTGTGTATGTGTATGTGTGTATGTATATACATGTATGCGTGTGTATGTGTATATATGTATGTGTATATGTATATGTGTGTGTGTGTGACCCAACAATTAAAATTTGCACCAATAACTCATTACAGTTGTGGCTGGGTGTAGACTAATAGATTGCTCATTGCTTTATAATTTGTTCATGAGTGCAACCATGTACAGACGTAAGTAAATTTACTTACATGATTCATTACCTTGTAACTAGTGAATTAATTACCATTGTACCTTGTTCAGCTATTAAAACTATGGGGCCCAGTCTCTGGACCCTATATATACCTCTGTAATCTGCAAATACCTTTGTAACTTGTCATGATTGTGACCATCTGAGTTCATTACCTTTGTAACTTGCTCAGCTATCAAACTTTGAGGTCCAGTCCCTGGACCCATTATGTACCTCTGTAATCTTTTGACTACCGCCCACAGGATGGGTATGGGCTGCATAATAAAGATATCAAACTAAAAAGGTGGTCTGGTGGTCTGGTGGCTAGAGCTCTAGCTTCACACACTGAGGGCCCGGGTTCGATTCCCGGCGGGTGGAAACATTTCGACGTGTTTCCTTACACCTGTTGTCATGTTCACCTAGCAGCAAAATAGGTACCTGGGTTGTTAGTCGACTGGTGTGGGTCGCATCCTGGGGGACAAGATTAAGGACCCCAATGGAAATAAGACAGACAGTCCTCGATGACGCACTGACTTTCTTGGGTTATCCTGGGTGGCTAACCCTCCGGGGTTTAAAATCCGAAGAAATCTTATCTTATCTTAACTTAGACGGGATATTATCAGGTCCGGTGCTCTTAGTTGGGTTTAACCTGCTTAGTTCTTTTTGCACGAAGTCATGAGATACACTTACTAGTTGACAATTGTTTTGAGTTACCCCTTTATTGATATACGTAGTATGTTTTAAACTTATCATCCAACACCATGAACAGACTCTTGGTGTGACCAGAGGCTGTGGCTGGCTTACCAGTAACTTTGGCAGGTCGAGAGTTCACCATGTACTGTACTTACCACCTTTACCACTCAAGTCCAGCTATAAGCTTTCCCTAAATCCCTTCAGAAATGTTACCTTGATCACACTCCAATAAAAGCCACTTGTTTCCACTCTTACCTGGAGAGGGTTTCGGGGGTCAACGCCCCCACGGCTCGGTTTGAGACCAGGTATCATGGTGGATCAAGGCCTGTCCAGTGCCTTCTTGAAGACAGCCAGGGGTCTATTGGTAATCCCCCTTATGTATGCTGGGAGGCAGTTGAACAGTCTTGGGCCCCGGACACTTATTGTGTTGTCTGTCAATGTACTCGTGGAGCCCCTGCTTTTCATCGGGGGAATGTTACATATCGTGCCGAGTCTTTTGTTTTCTTATCTAACACGCTCGCACACGCGTGTCTAAGCTCCTGGCACATAAAACCTTTATACGTACAGTTTGATATCTTTATTATGCACCCCATACCCATCCTGTGGGCGGTAGTCAAAAGATTACAGAGGTACATAGTGGGTCCAGGGACTGGGCCCCAAAGTTTTGATAGCTGAGCAAGTTACAAAGGTAATGAACTCTATACGTACAGTATAGCCATAATTATTCATTCATAAAAATATTTAAAGTATTAATATAAGAATAATAAAAACAAAATTTGTGCATGTATTTATTGAGTATTCATGTGATTACATGCATTTATATGTGTACATAAGTGTATGTGTGTGTGTGTGTGTGTTACTAGTAAGGTGTGTGCATCAAACCTTCACCATATCTCAACAAAGTCCTCGGCTCACATATACAACCAAGTCCTCGGCTCACATATACAACAAAGTTCTCGGTTCACATATACAACAAAGTTTACAAAGAGCCGAGACTCTTAACATATGTTCCATGGGTCTAGCAAGACACCAGGGTCCACCATAGGTCACCACGGTACCAATGGTCGTCGGGGGGTTCCACAGGGTACCAGGGAACCACTAAAGGTCACCAGGGGACCACTAACCAAAGGGGTGGTCAGGACAGTCGCACTCTGGACCACCAACACCTTCCTTGCAAGCTTCACGACAGAACTCTTCCAGAGGGTCCAGGGTCGTTGTGGTTAATGGTATAGTCGCCACATCTCCTCCGTTACTGATGACGTTGGTGGTGCCACCTTCACCAGCAGCGTCAGCAGCAGCAGCAGCGTCAGCAGCAACAGCAGCAGGATCCACAGGGTTGGAATCTATCCTAGGCTGGACCACGGCCTTGGGAATGGTGGTAGGGGCCATTACTGTCACTCCTACCACCACTACACACCACAACACACTCCACCTCCTCATCACAACATACACCTGCACTGAAGTAAAAGAAAATAAAAATACTCAAAACGTATCAAATTTTACTCCTAAAAAATAGCAAATATGACATGCAGTTAAGTACAGAGAATGACAGGAGTGTATATGCACCGAGTGATATACACCTCTCAGTGTATATATACTGAGATACATAAACCTCTCAGTGTATAACACATGTAATGTGTAAGTAAGTTAGTTTATTCAGGTATACACAAATACAGTTACATAGATTATCATACATAGCAGCATATGTGTAGAGAACCTGGGATAACCCAAAAAAAGTCACACAAAGTGACTTATTTCCATTGGGGTCTTTTATATTTCCATTGGGGTCCTTTATATTTCCATTGGGGTCCTTTATATTTCCATTGGGGTCCTTTATATTTCCATTGGGGTCCTTTATATTTCCATTGGGGTCCTTTTATTTTCATTGTGGTTGTGAGTGTATGTGACTCTGGGAGGAACAGTGCCTGTACTCTGAAGGATGGTACAGTTCTGGAGGTGGGGAGTACAGTGCCTGTACTCTGAAGGATGGTACAGTTCTGGAGGTGGGAAGTACAGTGCCTGTACTATGAAGGATAGTACAGTTTTGGAGATGGGAAGTACAGTGCCTGTACTCTGAAGGATGGTACAGTTGCGGAGGTGGGAAGTACAGACCTTGTATTCTGAAGGATGGCTGAGGATGTTGCAGTCCTGGAGGTGGGAGATACAGTGCCTGCACTCTGAAGGATGGGTGAAGATGTTATTGTTTATAGGGTTATCTGAACTGTGATGTGAGCACTACTCTGGCAAGACAGTGATTTATTGAATGATGGTGAAGATGTTTCTTCTGTTTCGGGTCACCTTCTCAGGTGGGAATCGACCAGTGTCTTAAAAAATATCAATGAAAGACTATCAATGAACGAACAAATATATGAACTGAAGTGCTGTGTTTGTCAGGTTGTGTTTAGTACCTTTGAACCAGTGGTACAACATAGGACCTGTGGTTCAGTGGTACAACATAGGACCTGTGACTCAGTGGTACAACACAGAACTTGTAGTTCTGTGGTATGTGACTCAGTGGTACAACACAGAACTTGTAGTTCTGTGGTATAACATAGAACCTGTGGTTCAGTGGTACAACATAGGGCCTGTGGCTCAGTGGTACAACACAACCTGACAGAAAAACAGCACCTGTAGTTCATTGGTACAACAGCCTGACAGAGAAGGGTGAGTAGATTGCATTTTCTTGGACTGCAAGATGGCGTTTGACAAAGTTCCACACAAGAGATTAGTGCTAAAGCTGGAGGACCAGACAGGTATAACAGGGAAGGCACTCCAATGGATCAGGGAATACCTGTCAGGAAGACAACAGCGAATCATGGTACGTGACGAGGTGTCAGAGTGGGCGCCTGTGACGAGCGGGGTTCCATAGGGGGTCAGTCCAAGGACCGGTGCTGTTTCTGATATATGTGAACGACATGACGGAAGGAATAGACTCAAAAGTATCCCTGTTTGCAAAAGATGTGAAGTTGATGAGAAGAATTCACTCGGACGAGGACCAGGAAGAACTGCAAAGGGATCTGGACAGGCTGCAGGCCTGGTCCAGAAACTGGCTTCTGGAATTCAACCCCAACAAGTGCAAAGTCATGAAGATTGGGGAAGGGCAAAGAAGACCGCAGACAGAGTACAGTCTAGGGGGCCAGAGACTACAAACCTCACTCAAGGAAAATTATCTTGGGGTGAGTATAACACCGGGCACATCTCCTGAGGCGCATATTAACCGAATGTCACATTCAGGGTTTTAAATGGTTCCAAGTAGACAGAAGTATCGGGTAGGGGGTGGGGTGGCACTCTATGTCCGTGATCATTTAAATTGTTGCATAAAAACGGGTATAAAGTCTGAATTAACACATACAGAGTCTGTCTGGATAGAATTTTCAGAGGGGTGTGAAAAATTGATTTTAGGCGTGATTTACCGTCCTCCAAACTTAGATAGGGAACAAGGGAGACTACTTTGGGAGGAAATTGTTAAGGCCACAAGGCACGATAACGTAGTAATTCTAGGGGACTTTAACTTTAGTCAGATTGATTGGAATTTCTTGACAGGGAATTTAGAATCTAACGACTTTTTAGAAGTAGTTCAGGATTGCTTTTTGAAGCAGTTTGTAACAGAACCTACAAGGGGAAATAACCTACTTGACTTGGTTCTGGCAAGCAAGGAAACCCTTGTTAATAATTTAGAAATTACAGAGGAACTCGGCTCAAGCGACCACAAGTCAATTAATTACCTTTAGCATTGAATGGATGTATGATAGTAGGGATAATTCAGTAACGGTCCCAGATTTTCGCTTAGCAGATTATAATGGACTTAGAGAACACTTATCAACTGTGCACTGGGGTGACGAAGAGAGGTATCAATATGACAGTTTTCTTAACACTCTACAGGCTGCCCAAAGAACATTTATCCCGTATAAAGAAATTAGATAAAGTAGAAATGACCCAAAATGGATGAATAATAGGCTTAAGTATCTTTTAGGGCAGAAGAAAGGAATTTATAGGCGCATAAAAAGAGGTGAGGGTCATCTTATAAATCAGTATACGGACATTAAGAGGGATGTTAAAAAGGGAATAAGAAAAGCTAAACGGGACTATGAAATTAAAGTTGCTAGGGATTCAAAACTAACCCAAAAGTTTTTCCAGGTTTATAGAACAAAAGTTAGGGATAAGATAGGTCCCCTTAAAAATAACTCTGGGCATCTTACTGACAAGGAGAATGATATGTGCTCTATTTTTAATAATTATTTTCTCTCGGTTTTCACACAGGAAGACATTAATAATATCCCAGTAATTAATTTTTACAGAGGCCCAGAAGAAGATAAATTATGTAATATCACAGTCACTAGCGAAATGGTTAGGAAACAACTAGACCGACTGAAACAAAATAAATCGCCGGGTCCTGATGAGCTTTTGCAAGGGTTCTTAAGGAATGCAAATGGAACTCTGTGAACCAATATCTAACATTTTTAATTTATCTCTTCAAACAGGTGTAGTGTCTGATATGTGGAAGATGGCTAATGTAATTCCTATTTTTAAAGCAGGGGACAAGTCACTACCGTCAAATTATCGCCCAATAAGCCTGACCTCAATTGTAGGCAAATTACTAGAGTCAATTATAGCTGATATTATTAGAAGCCATCTAGATAACCATAATTTGATTAATGATACTCAGCATGGATTCACGAGGGCCGTTCCTGCCTATCTAATTTATTAACCTTCTTCACTAAAGCTTTTGAGGCTGTTGATCACGATAAAGAATTCGATATTGTTTATTTAGACTTTAGTAAGGCTTTTGATAGAGTACCGCACCAGAGACTGTTAAAGAAAGTGGCAGCTCATGGCATTGGGGGAAAAGTGCTGTCATGGATCGAGTCATGGCTCACCAATAGGAAGCAGAGAGTGTGCATAAATGGGGTTAAATCCGAATGGGGACTTGTAACAAGTGGTGTTCCACAGGGATCAGTCTTAGGCCCATTGTTATTTATAATATATATCAATGACCTTGACGAGGGAATTACTAGTGATATGAGCAAATTCGCCGACGACACGAAGATAGGTAGGATAATTGATTCAAACATAGATGTCATAGAACTTCAGGAAGATTTAGACAAACTTAATTCGTGGTCAGAAAAGTGGCAGATGCAGTTCAATGTAGATAAATGCAAGGTTCTGAAGCTCGGGAGTGTCCATAACCCAAGCACTTATAAGTTAAATAACGTAGAACTTAGCCATACAGATTGCGAGAAGGACTTGGGGGTGATGGTAAGCAGCAACCTTAAACCAAGACAGCAATGCCTAAGCGTACATAATAAGGCAAATAGATTACTGGGATTTATATCAAGAAGTGTTAGCAACAGAAGTCCAGAGGTTATATTACAGCTTTATACATCATTAGTAAGGCCTCACCTAGATTACGCAGCTCAGTTCTGGTCTCCATATTACAGATTGGACATAAATTCGGTAGAAAACATTCAGCGTAGAATGACTAAATTAATACATAGCATTAGAAATCTTCCTTACGAAGAAAGATTGAAGACCCTTAAATTACATTCACTTGTAAGAGGTAGAATGAGGGGAGACATGATCGAGGTATACAAGTGGAAAATGTGTATTAACAAAGGGGATATAAATAAGTGTGAGGGGCCCAAGATTGTTCAACTGCCTCCCAGCATACATCAGGGGGATTACCAACAAGCCCCTGGCTGTCTTCAAGCAGGCACTGGACAGGCACCTCAAGTCGGTACCTGATCAGCCGGGCTGTGGTTCGTACGTTGGACTGCGTGCGGCCAGCAGTAACAGCCTGGTTGATCAGGCTCTGGTCCAACAGGAGGCCTGGTCACAGACCGGGCCGCGGGGGCGTTGACCCCTGGAATTCTCTCCAGGTAGACTCCAGGTATCTCTTCAAGAGAGAACCCGCAATAAAGGATTCAAGTTAGATAAGTTTAGATTTAGAAAGGATATAGGAAAGTATTGGTTTGGAAATAGGGTAGTTGATGAGTGGAACAGTCTGCCTAGTAGGGTTATTGAAGCAAGGACCTTGGGTAGTTTTAAATTTAGGTTGGATAGATTCATGAGTGAGAGGGGTTGGATTTGAGTGGGAATTGCACATGAGTAAATAAAATTATCAAAGCTTATTTCTTGGGTAGCATTGAAAATTAGGTTGAACAAATATTCTGTTAGTGGGATGGAATGTGAAGGACCTGCCTAGTATGGGCCAACAGACCTGCTGCAGTGTTCCTCCTTTCTTATGTTCTTAAGTGATGTAGTGGAGGTAGGATCCATACAAACCTGGAGTTTACCTGGAGAGAGTTCCGGGGGGTCAACACCCCTGCGGCCCGGTCTGTGACCAGGCCTCATGTTGGATCAGAGCCTGATCAATCAGGCTGTTACTGCTGGGCGCACGCGGTCCGACGTACGAACCACAGCCCGGCTGGTCAGAGTCTTTTGCTTTTGTAGGGAGTGACTCTCGTGTGCAAGTTTGGTACTAATCCCTCTAGGATTTTCCAAGTGTATATAATAATATATCTCTCCCACCTGCGTTCTAGGGAGTATAGGTTTAGGAACTTCAAACGTTCCCAGTAATTGAGGTGGTTTGTCGCAGTTATGCGTGCCGTGAAGGTTCTCTGCACATTTTCTAGTTCAGCAATTTCACCTGCCTTGAAAGGTGCAGTTAGTGTGCAGCAATATTCCAGCCTAGATAGAACAAGCGAAATGAAAAGTGTCATCATGGGCTTGGTATCCTTGGTTTTGAAGGTTCTCATTATACATCCTGTTATTTTTCTAGCAGATGCGATTGCTACAGTGTTATGGTCCTTGAAGGTGAGATCCTCTGACATGATCACTCCCAGGTCTTTGATATTAGTTTTTCGCTCTATTGTGTGTTTGGAATTTGTTTTATACTCTGATGAAATTTTAATTTCCTCACGTTTTCCATATCGAAGTAATTGAAATTTCTCATCATTGAACTTCATATTGTTTTAAGAAGAGGTATGATAAAGCTCAGGGAGCAGGAAGAGTGATCTAGTAGCGACAAGTGAAGAGGCGGGGCCAGGAGCTGTGAATCGACCCCTGCGACCACAGCTAGGTGAGTACAGCACCTGTAGTTCAATGGTACAACACAACCTGACAGACACAGCACACGGAGTTCAGTGGTACAACACAGCCTGACAGACACAGCAGACAGAGTTCAGTTGTACAACACAGCCTGACAGACACAGCACCCGGAGTTCAGCGGTACAACACAGCCTGAGAGACACAAAATGGTAACTAACTAACAGCACACGGAGTTCAGTGGTACAACACAGCCTGACAGACACAGCTCACGGAGTTCAGTGGTACAACACAGCCTGCCAGACACAGCACAGAGTTCAGTGGTACAACACAGCCTGACAGACACAGCACCCGGAGTTCAGTGGTACAACACAGTCTGACAGACTCACAGCACCCGGAGTTCAGTGGTACAACACAGCCTGACAGACACACAACACACGGAGTTCAGTGGTACAACACTGTCTGACAGACACAGAACCCAGAGTTCAGTGGTACAACACAGCCTGATAGACACACAGCACACGGAGTTCAGTGTACAACACAGCCTGAGGGATACAGCACACGGAGTTCAGAAGCCACGGTTCAGAAGCCACGGCTGCTCCAACACGCAAGTTATACTTTTTGTATCAAACTGAACACATATTACTGTTAATTATTCTTCCAGTAGTCCTTTTCATGTGCTAGTCCAAAATCGCCGACTGGATACGTCCAAAATAATGTGATCCACTAATCCGGATTCACTGGGATTCGTCAAGAACAAGTGAACCAACGAGCAGCATGGCTGCTCCATCACGCAAGCTATATTTTTTGTATCAAACTGAACACATATTACTCTGTTAAATACTCTCCCAGCAGTCCTTTTCATGTGCTAGTCCAAAATCACCGACTGGATACGCCCAAATAAGTGATCAACTAATCCGGATTCGCCGGATTCGTCAAGAATAAGTGAACGAACGGCCGGATTCAAACGGATTCGTTGAAAACAAGGTCTCCTCTGACCGGATTCATAGGATGACTGGGTTTACACGCCCTTATTAAACACCCAAACAGAACTACAACAAATAGATGCAATACAAATAGACAGATCTACCTTAAGGTGGTTATTAGTTAAAATATACAGTGAGCACAAACCGAATTCGTCCAAGAAATAAGTGAACAAAGGACCGGATTCAAACGGATTCGTTGGAAATAAGCTAATCAGAGGAACTGATAAAAACAACTAAATACTTCGAGAAATTATAGACTAGCTAGCTAGGAGAGTGGTCAAGTGTTGTAAGATGACCACCACCATGAAGATCTGTATAGTCTGTAGAAAGGGTAAGGGACGAAAACAGGCCTGGATTGCTTGCAATCTCAGTGGTCAATGGTCCCATGGTATATGCAGGGATTTTCAACCAGTGACCACACTTGACATAAACTCAGAGAGATGTTTTTGGGTCTGCCCAAACGAGATACACCTGTATGAGGGAATTGCATCTATATTAAAAGATAAAAACACCAATAAAAGATCCTTCTTAAAAGACATGTCAACATGGTATGACAGCTGGGAAAATAAGATGGGTGGTTTGGAAGGGACTGTCTTGAACGACAGCGCTCCTGAAGGTGCTAGTGTTGTCCTGGAGGATAGTTCTCCTGAGGGTGCTAGTGTTGTACTGGAAGACAGTGAACCTGAGGGAGCTAGTGTTGTCCTAGAAAACAGTGCTCCTGAGGGTGCTAGTGTTGTCCTGGAGGATAGTTCTCCTGAGGGTGCTAGTGTTGTCCTGGAGGACAGTGCTCCTGAGGGTGCTAGTGTTGTCCTAGAAGACAGTGCTCCTGAGGGTGCTAGTGTTGTCCTGGTGGACAGTGCTCCTGAAGGTGCTAAGTAAGTAAGTAAGTAAGTAAGTAAGTAAGTTTATTCAGGTATACACAAATACATTTACATACATTATCATACATAGCAGCATATGTGTAGAGAACCCAGGATAACCCAAAAAAGTCAGACAGAGTGACTTATTTCCATGGAGATGAAAAAAAAGGGGATGTTAGCACTAGTGCTGAAGATAGAAATGAGACAGGAAAACACGCACCAATAGGGAATACATTAGGGAACACAGTCACAAAAAAACAAAGCAAACACAAACCAGGCCTATGCAAATATTATGCATTTGGTATCTGCAGGCATGGAATTTCTGGGAAAACAGATGGGACATGCAACTTTGACCACCCCAGAAAATGCCGTGCCCATATGACAACAGGAAAATGCAACCTCCCTTTCTGTAAGCTTTTCCACCCTGAAATGTGTCACTCATCAGTTCAGGAAAGACAGTGCTATAACCTATATTGCCAGGCACGCCACCTAAACGGTACAAGACGACACAGAACATCCAGACCATGGGAAAACCTGGGTAGCCAAAGCCACTCCAGAGAGAGAGGTTTTTTAGCGCCAGGAAGGAAAAAAAGCTGGCAGGAAATGACAATCATTTCTGGAATCATTTCTGCAATCATTTCTGGAGTGGAACCACAGTCAATGGCCTCCACTCCAGAACAACAGATATTAGTGCCAGGAAAAAAAGATTCCCCCCATACCACCAATACCTCCAATCCAACGACATTCATATTTGCAAATATACAGGGTCTAAAGCCAGCAACAAACAACAAGATACCTTACATCCGTGGACTGCTTACAGAGTCAAATGCAATGTTTGCGGCTTTCACAGAGACCCACATAAAGGATCACTTGGACAATGAAATATGGATCCCTGGCTATAACCTTTACAGATGTGACAAAGTGAACAGACAAAAGGGGGGGGGGTTGGCCTGTATATCACAGTCACTTATATGCTCAGAACTGCTAAATGCCTCAAATGATGTAGTTGAAGTTTTAGCAGTAAAGATCGAGAATCAAAACCTGGTCATCGTGGTTGTATACAAGCCTCCGGATGCAAAGTCCCAACAATTCCAGGAACAGCTTCTGAAAATTGACCAATGTCTGGAAAACCTTCCAGCCCCTGCCCCCAACATCTTGCTCCTGGGGGACTTCAACCTAAGGCACCTAAAATGGAGGAATATTGCAAATAATGTGGTAGCAGAGATAACACCAGGAGGCAGCTCAGATGAAAACTCGCACACACACGAGCTTTTAAATCTCTGCACCAAATTCACCTTAAACCAGCAAATAATAGAGCCTACAAGATTAGAGGATACGCTGGACCTCATCTACACTAACAATGACGATCTGATACGAAATGTCATCATATCAAGAACGATATACTCAGATCACAACATAATAAAGGTCCAGACATGACTTTTTTTTTGAGGACGTACCTGTCCCAAGATCGACAAAAAATGTGATCAGTCGCAGATCGAGGGAGCCTTCTCCAATTTCAACTTCAATAACAAAAACATAAGGTGGGACCAAGTAAACCAAATCCTAAATGATATAAACTGGAAATAAATGGTATAAAATACCGACACAATGGAAAAATAAGAAGAGATACATAGTCCTTCCCACCAACTCCATTTCCAAACAAGTTTCCAACATTTTTTCTAAGACCTCATTCCGAGTATCCACCTCCACATCCACCACCATCAAGGACATTACCAGTAACAGACAGGAAAAGCTTCAATCCACGGCAGGGGTATACACAATCCCTTGTAATGGCTGCAGCAAATTATACGTTGGCGAAACATCCAGAGACCTACAAACACGCATTTCAGAACACCAGTACGCAGGCAGATCTGACTACTCAAGAAATGCCTGTGTTCAACACCGAAATTTACACAACAATTTAATCAACTACAGAAACGCAAGACTCATCGCCAGAGAAGACAACACGCAATACCGAAGAATCCTAGAATCATCACTCATCTGTATATCCAACAACTTCAACCAGAACAACGGCTTCTGCAACATAGCTGAACCTATTGCCAAGAAACTTCTTCAACGCTATCCCACCTAGAACTCAAGAATGGTACACTGCAGGTCCTTTAAGTCACACAATGTTTTTAACTATCACACTACTTTTAAGACTGTCACATGCAGCTTTCTCCACCTGACCCAGCATTCTCCACCTGACTGTACCCTATATATATCTCCATGTTGCTCATTTTCCAGGTAGATCTGTCTGTGACTCGATAAAGCCCACTGCGTGGGCGAAACGTTGTCAATAAAGGATCACATTATACTGCTTATGTGATATAAACTGGGAAGATAGCCTAAGCATCACGGATCCTAACCTATGTCTAGAACAAATTAACTCTGTGGCACTTGAGGTTTGCTCAAGACAAATTCCCTTAAGGAAAAGGAGGAGAAGATGTAAACTAGAAAGAGAGAGGCGCTCCCTATACAGGCGAAGGCAAAGAATAACAGAGGGGCTACAAGAGGCCAATATATCTGAAATACGTAGGGAGCCACTGGTCAGAGAAATAGCAAACATCGAATTAAAACTAAAGGAATCTTACAGGAATCAAGAAATGCGGGAAGAACTAAAAGCCATAAATGAAATTGAAAGAAACCCAAAGTATTTCTTTTCTTATGCCAAAACAAAGTCGAGAACAACATCCAGTATTGGGCCCCTACTAAAACGAGATGGGTCTTACACAGATGACAGCAAGGAAATGAGTGAGTTACTAAAGTCCCAGTATGACTCAGTTTTTAGTGAGCCGCTAACCAGACTAAAAGTTGAAGACCTAAATGAATTTTTTATGAGAGTGCCACAGAACCTGGTAGACGCAAGCCTATCTGACATTACCCTGACGCCACATGACTTTGAAAAGGCGATAAATGGCATGCCCATGCACTCCGCTCCAGGCCCCGACTCATGGAACTCAGTGTTCATCAAGAACTGCAAGAAGCCCCTATCACGTGCTTTTAACATCCTATGGAGAGGGAGCATGGACACTGGGGTCGCCCCGCAGTTACTAAAAACAACAGACATAGCCCCACTCCACAAAGGGGGCAGTAAAGCAATAGCAAAGAACTACAGACCAATAGCG
This sequence comes from Cherax destructor, assembly GCA_009830355.1. Lineage (NCBI taxonomy): Eukaryota > Metazoa > Arthropoda > Malacostraca > Decapoda > Parastacidae > Cherax > Cherax destructor. Next base: position 48,658 of record WNWK01006153.1, on the reverse strand, counting down.
CTAACGTCCCATATCATAAAAATCTTTGAAAGGGTTCTAAGAAGCAAGATCGCCACTCATCTAGATAACCATCAATTACACAACCCAGGGCAGCATGGGTTTAGAGCAGGTCCCTCCTGTCTGTCCCAACTACTGGACCACTACGACAAGGTCCTGGATGCTCTAGAGGACAAACAGAATGCAGATGTTATATACACAGACTTTGCAAAGCCTTTGATAAGTGTGACCATGGTGTGATAGCACACAAAATGCGTGATCAAGAAATAACAGGAAAAGTTGGTAGATGGATCTATAATTTCCTAACAAGTAGAACACAAAGAATAGTAGTCAACAGAGTAAAGTCTGAGGAGGCTACGGTGAAAAGCTCTGTTCCACAAGGCACAGTACTCGCTCCCATCCTGTTCCTCATCCTCATATCGGACATAGACAGTGATATAAGCCACAGTGCCGTGTCTTCCTTTGCAAATGACACCCGAATCTGCATGACAGTGTCCACCATTGAAGACACTGCAAGACTCCAAGCAGACATCAACCAAATCTTTAAATGGGCTGCAGAAAACAATATGAAGTTCAATGATGAGAAATTTCAATTACTCCGATATGGAAAACGTGAGAAAATTAAAATCTCATCGGAGTATAAAACAAATTCCAACCACACAATAGAGCGAAAAACTAATGTCAAAGACCTGGGAGTGATCATGACAGAGGATCTCACCTTCAAGGACCATAACACTGTAGCAATCGCATCTGCCAGAAAAATGACAGGATGGATAATGAGAACCTTGAAAACCAGGAATGTTAAGCCCATGTTGACACTTTTCAGGTCGCTTGTTCTATCTAGGCTAGAATATTGCTGCACACTAACTGCACCTTTCAAGGCAGGTGAAATTGCTGACCTAGAAAATGTACAGAGAACCTTCACGGCATGCATAACTGCAATAAACCACCTCAATTACTGGGAACGCTTGAAGTTCCTAAACCTGTACTCCCTGGAACGCAGGCGGGAGAGATACATTATTATATACACTTGGAAAATCCTAGAGGGATTAGTACCAAACTTGCACATGAGTCACTCCCTACGAAAGCAAAAGACTCGGCAGAAGATGTAACATCCCCCCAATGAAAAGCAGGGGTGCCACTAGCACGTTGAGAGACAACACGATAAGTATCAGGGGCCCAAGACTGTTCAACTGCCTCCCAGCATACATAAGGGGAATTACCAATAGACTCCTGGCTGTCTTCAAGCAGGCACTGGACAGGCACCTAAAGTCGGTGCCTGACCAGCCAGGCTGTGGTTCGTACGTTGGATTGCGTGCGGTCAGCAGTAATAGCCTGGTTGATCAGGCTCTGATCCAACATGAGGCCTGGTCACAGACCGGGCCGCAGGGGCGTTGACCCCTGGAACTCTCTCCAGGTAAACTCCAGGTAAACAACATAGCCTGACAGACACAGCTCACGGAGTTCCGAGGTACAACACAGCCTGACAGACACAGCACACAGAGTTCAGTGGTACAACACAGCTTGACAGACACACCACACAGAGTTCAGTGGTACAACACAGCCTGATAGACACACAGCACACGGAGTTCAGTTTTACAACACAGCCTGATAGACACAGCACTCGGAGTTCAGTGGTACAACACAGCCTGACAGACGCACAGTACACGGAGTTCAGTGGTACAACACAGCCTGACAGACACACAGCACCCGGAGTTCGGTGGTACAACACAGCCTGACAGACACAGCACTCGGAGTTCAGTGGTACAACACAGCCTGACAGACACACAGCACACGGAGTTCAGTGGTACAACACTGTCTGACAGACACAGCACCCGGATTTCAGTGGTACAACACAGCCTGATAGACACACAGCACACGGAGTTCAGTTTTACAACACAGCCTGATAGACACAGCACTCGGAGTTCAGTGGTACAACACAGCCGACAGACGCACAGTACACGGAGTTCAGTGGTACAACACAGCCTGACAGACACAGCACTCGGAGTTCAGTGGTACAACACTGCCTGACAGGCACAGCACCCGGAGTTCAGTGGTACAACACAGCCTGACAGACGCACAGTACACGGAGTTCAGTGGTACAACACAGCCTGACAGACACAGCACTCGGAGTTCAGTGGTACAACACAGCCTGACAGACACAGCACCCGGAGTTCAGTGGTACAACACAGCCCCTTGGTTGATATCATTATCATTCCCTCACTATAACTTACCACGGGTTATGGTGAATAAATTAATGGGAACTTTCAAAGTACCATGTGGGGAGTTGTTATTTTTATGTCTATCAAATCATTAACATCTTGTTATAACAATATTAAAATAAATGTAAGAGTAAGGAGGTCAGAGTGTTAGTGTTGATAAAGTGTCAGGTGGATGTATTCACAGGCTGGTGGATGCTTAACATATTGTTCACGATAAAATAAGTACTCTCAACACAACACATTATAGTCTTATCAACACCACCACCTGTGTCCGCTCTCAGCATACCACACTTTTTATTATGATACCAATATGTGGTATGATTATACTACGTACTATGGGGGGAGGTAGTGCGTAGTGGAGTCATGTCACATAATGTGTAATATTTGTATTATAATGAGAAGTTTGGTATACTGTCTTACAGAGACACGTCGATACTTCCGTTCAAAACTGAAAATATCTCCACCCCTCCTTCAGAGTGCAGGCACTGTACTTCCCACCTCCAGAACACCTTCAGAGTGCAGGCACTGTACTTCCCACCTCCAGAACACCTTCAGAGTGCAGGCACCGTACTTCCCACCGCCAGGACTCCATCAAAGTGCAGGCACCGTACTTCCCACCTCCAGAACACCTTCAGAGTGCAGGCACCGTACTTCCCACCGCCAGGACTCCTTCAAAGTGCAGGCACCGTACTTCCCACCTCCATAACACCTTCAGAGTGCAGGCACCGTACTTCCCACCGCCAGGACTCCTTCAGAGTGCAGGCACTGTACTTCCTACCTCCAGAACACCTTCAGAGTGCAGGCACCGTACTTCCCACCGCCAGGACTCCTTCAGAGTGCAGGTTCAGTACTTCCCACCGCCAGGACATCTTCAGAGTGCAGGCACCGTACTTCCCACCTCCAGGATTCAAATCCGGCTAACTGGTTTCCTTTTAGTTTAATATCTTTATTATGCGCCCCATACCCATTCTGTTTACCTGGAGTTTACTTGGAAAGAGTTCTAGGGGTCAATGCCCACGCTGTGGGCGGTTCTCTGAATTCCTTCCTAAATGTTACTTTGCTCACACTCCCACATCACGTCAAGTCCCTTTAAACCACTTGTTTTCACTCGCTCCTATCTAACACTCTCACACACGCTTGCTGGAAGTCCAAGCCCCTTCCTCACAAAACCTCTTTTACCCCCTCCCGCCAACCTTTCCTAGGCCGACCCCTACCCTGCCGTCCACACTACAGATTGATGCGTCCTCCAAATCCTTCTATTTTGTTCCATCTCTCTAAATGTCTGAACCACCTCAACAACTCTTCCTCAGCTCTCTGGAAAATACCTGGAGTATACGTGGAGGGTATTCCGGGGATCAACGCCCCCGTGATCAGGCCTCGTGGTGGATCAGGACCTGATCAACCAGGCTTTTACTGCTGGCCGCACGCAAACCGGCTGGTCAGGTGCCTATCCAGCGCCTTCTTGAAGACTGTTTATTGATAGGTGCCACAGTGTATATACCCTCAGAGGTATACTACAAGAGATGCTACAGTGTATATACCCTCAGAGGTATACTACAAGAGGTGCCACAGCGTATATGCCCTCAGAGGTATACTACAAGAGGTGCCTCAGTGTATATACCCTCAGAGGTATACTACAAGAGGTACCACAGCGTATATACTCTTAAAGGTATGCTACAAGAGGTGCCACAGCGTATATACCCTCTGAGGTATACTACAAGAGGTGCCACAGCGTATATACCCTCAGAGGTATACTACAAGAGGTGCCACAGCGTATATACCCTCAGAGGTATACTACAAGAGGTGCCACAGCGTATATGCCCTCAGAGGTATACTATAAGAGGTGTCACAGCGTATATACCCTCAGAGGTATACTACAAGAGGTGCCACAGCGTATATGCCCTCAGAGGTATACTACAAGAGGTGCCTCAGTGTATATACCCTCAGAGGTATATTACAAGAGGTGCCACAGGTGTATATACCCTCAGAGGTACACTACAAGAGGTGCCACAGTGTATATACCCTCATATATATATATATATATATATATCTATTTAAGCCAAAATCGCAAGTTTTACCTAATTCTAGTAGTTAGACTGTTGGGTTTAGTCTGACTCTTTCTCTTCTACTTAGCTCTTCCTCTCACGGCTATTCTTCTTCTGTCCCGCTTCCCTCGCCCTAGTGGGTCCTTACCTGAGATCTGAACTAACTTACCTAATCGGCACGACATATATATATATATATATATATATATATATATATATATATATATATATATATATATATATATATATATATATATATATATATATATATAGTCGTGCCGATTAGGTAAGTTAGTTCAGTCAGTAAGACCCACTAGGGAGAAGCGGGACAGAAGAAGAATACGTGAGAGAAGAGCTTAAGTAGAAAGAAAGAGTCAGACTAAACCAACAGTCTAACTACTAGAATTAGGTAAACTTCGATTTACTTAAATACAACGCTCACTGCCATATAAGACAAGGGAAATTTGTGTATGCAATAATTTCGCCAAAATCGTTCTGAACATAACGAAAAAAAATATATTTCATTGTGTTTGTTTATTATTAAATTAATGTTAACGTATCTAAAATATATTTACTTCTGCAAGCAGAAGTATTATAATGTTTAAAGTAACAGCTGTAGTGTTACCTCACAGACAGAGACAGTGGGTGACGTGACCGTCACCCACTTGAAGAGTATACCTGGCAGGGTGTTCCAGCAAGGTCCATGACCAGGCCTCGCAGTGAATCAGGGCCTGATCATCAAGGCTGTTACTGCTGACCGCACGTTAATCAATGTACGAACCACAGCCCGGCTGGTCAGGTACTGACTTTAGGTGCGTGTCCAGTGACTTCTTGAAGACAGCCAGTGGTTTATTGGTAATCTCCCTTATGGATTCTGGGAGGCAATTGAACAGTCTTCTGCCCCTGACACTTATTGTGTTGTCTCTTACTGTACTTGTGGCGCCCCTGCTTTTCATTTGGGGAAGGTTGCATCACCTGCCGAATCTTTTGCTTTCGTAGGGAGTTATTTTCGTGTTTAGATTTCTGACTAGACCCTCTAGAATTTTCGAAGTGTATATTATCATGAATCTTTCTCGCCTGCGTTCCAAGGCGTACAGGTCAAGGGACTTCAACCATTCCCAGTAATTTAGGTGTTTTATCGTATTTATACGTGCACTGAGAGTTCTCTGTATATTTTCCAGGGCTGCAAATTTCGCCTGCCTTAGTGTGCATCAATGCTCCAGCCTAGAGAGAGAACAAGCGATTTGAAGAGAATCATCATTGGCTTGGCATCCCTAGTTTTGAAGGTTCTCAATATCCATTTATCCACAATGGAATATTACAAACCATTCTGGAAAAATACCCTGACTTTGCTCACTGTAAATAACGCATTACCACTTATTATATTTTTCCTGAGTAACTTAATTCATGTCTGCAAAAATAACTCATTAAGATTGTAACTAGGAATAAACGTGTAAATAGTTCATTACCTTTGTAACTCGTTCAGCTATCAGAACTTTGTGACCCAGTCCCTAGACCCATTATGTACCTCTGTAATGTTGAGGTACAGTCCCTAGACCCATTATGTACCTCTGAAATGTTGAGGTACAGTCCCTAGACCCATTATGTACCTCTGAAATGTTGAGGTACAGTCCCTGGACCCATTATGTACCTCTGTAATGTTGAGGTACAGTCCCTGGACCCATTATGTACCTCTGAAATGTTGAGGTACAGTCCCTGGGCCCATTATGTACCTCTGTAATGTTGAGGTACAGTTTCTAGACCCATTATGTACCTCTGAAATGTTGAGGTACAGTTTCTGAACCCATTATGTACCTTTGTAATGTTAAGATACAGTCCCTGGACCCATTATGTACCTCTGAAATGTTGACGTACAGTCTCTGAACCCATTATGAACCTCTGTAATGTTGAGGTACAGTCCCTGGACCCATTATGTACCTCTGTAATGTTGAGGTATAGTCTCTAGACTCATTATGTACCTCTGTAATATTGAGGTACAGTCACTGGACCCATTATGTACCTCTGTAATGTTGAGGTACAGTCCCTGGACCCATTATGTACCTCTGTAATGTAGATGTACAGTCACTGAACCCATTATGTACCTCTGTAATGTTGAGGTACAATCCCTGGACCCATTATGTACTTCTGTAATGTTGAGGTATAGGCTCTAGACCCATTATGTACCTCTGTAATGTTGAGGTACAGTCCCTGGACCCATTATGTACCTCTGTAATGTTGAGGTACAGTCCCTGAACCCATTATGTACCTCTGTAATGTTGAGGTACAGTCCCTGGACCCATTATGTACCTCTGTAATGTTGAGGTACAGTCTGTGGACCCATTATGTACCTCTGTAATGTTGAAGTATAGTCTCTAGACCCATTATATACCTCTGTAATTTTGATGAACAGTCCCTGGACCCATTATGTACCTCTGTAATGTTGATGTACAGTCCCTGAACTCATTATGTACCTCTGTAATGTTGATGTACAGTCCCTGACCAGTTATGCACCTCTGCAGTCTTTTGACTCCCGTTCACAGAATGGGTATGGGGTACATAATAAATATATTAAGCTAAATCATCCTATCGTTTTCCTAGCAGATGTAGTAGAGACATTGTTGTGATCTTAAAAAGTGAGATTCTCTGACATTATTACTCCCAGGTCCTTCACATTAGTTTTTCGCTCTATTGTGTGGTTGGAATTTGTTTTATACTCCGATTCAGTTTTTTTTATTTCCTCGAGTTTTCCATAGCGGACCAATTGAAATTTGCCTTCATTGAACTTCATGATGTTTTCTGAGACCCATTTAAAGACTTGGTTAATGTCCACTTGGAGACACCGTCATGCAAATTCTGGTTTCGTCAGCAAAAGAGAACACGGAGCTGTGGCTTACATCTGTGTCAGATATGAGGATGAGGAACAGGATGGGAGCGAGTACGGTGCCTTTGGAACACTGGCAGTGAGTACTGTACCTTGTGGAACACTGGCAGCGAGTACTGTACCTTCTGGAACAATGGCAGTGAGTACTGTACCTTGTGGAACGCTGGCATCGAGTACTGTACCTTGTGGAACACTGGCAGCGAGTACTGTACCTTGTGGAACACTCGCAGTGAGTACTGTAATGTGAAACACTGGCATCGAGTACTGTACCTTGTGGAACACTGACAACGAGTACTGTACCTTGTGGAACACTGGCAGCGAGTACTGTGCCTCGTGGAATACTGGCAGTGAGTACTGTGCCTTATGAAACACTGGCAGTGAGTACTGTACCTTGTGGAACACTGGCATCGAGTACTGTACCTTGTGGAACACTGGCAGCGAGTACTGTAGCTTATGAAACACTAGCAGTGAGTACTGTACCTTGTGGAACACTGGCATCGAGTACTGTACCTTGTGGAACACTGGCAGCGAGTACTGTGCCTTATGAAACACTGGCAGTGAGTACTGTACCTTGTGGAACACTGACAGCGAGTACTGTACCTTGTGGAACACTGGCATCGAGTACTGTACTTTGTGGAACACTAGCAGCGAGTACTGTACCTTGTGGAACACTAGCAGCGAGTACTGTACCTTGTGGAACACTGTCAGCGAGTACTGTACCTTGTGCAACATTGACAGCGAGTACTGCACCTTGTGGAACCCTGGCAGTGAGTACTGTACCTTGTGGAACACTTTCAGCGAGTACTGTGCCCTGTGGAACACTGACAGCGAGTACTGTACCTTGTGGAACACTGGCAGCGAGTACTGCACCTTGTGGAACACTGGCAGCGAGTACTGTGCCTTGTGGAACACTGACAGCGAGTACTGTGCCTTGTGGAACACTGACAGCGAGTACTGTACCTTGTGGAACACTGACTGCGAGTACTGCACCTTGTGGAACACTGGCAGCGAGTATGTACCTTGTGGAACACTGTCAGCGAGTACTGTACCTTGTGGAACACTGGCAGTGAGTACTGTACATTGTGGAACACTGGCAGCGAGTACTGTGTCTTGTCGAACACTGGCAGCGAGTACTGTGTCTTGTCGAACACTGACAGCGAGTACTGTGCCTTGTCGAACACTGGCATCGAGTACTGCACCTTTTGGATCACTGGTAGAGAGTACTGTACCTTGTGGAACACTCGCAGTGAGTACTGTAATGTGAAACACTGGCATCGAGTACTGTACCTTGTGAAACACTGGCATCGAGTAGTGTACCTTGTGGAACACTGACAACGAGTACTGTACCTTGTGGAACACTGGCAGCGAGTACTGAACCTTGTCGAACACTGGCAGAGAGTACTGTGCCTTGTCGAACACTGGCAGCGAGTGATGTGCCTTGTGAAACACTGGCAGCGAGTACTGTACCTTGCCGAACACTGACAGTGAGTACTGTACCTTGTGGAACACTGACAGCGAGTACTGTACCTTGTGGAACACTGGCAGTGAGTACTGTGCTTTGTGAAACAATGGCAGCGAGTACTGTGTCTTGTGGAACACTGGCATCGAGTACTGTACCTTGTGGAACACTGGCATCGAGTACTGTACCTTGTGGAACACTGGCAGCGAGTACTGTACCTTGTCGAACACTGGCAGCGAGTACTGTACCTTGTCGAACATTGACAGTGACTACTGTGGCTTGTGGAACACTGGCAGCGAGTACTGTGCCTTGTGAAACACTGGCAGCGAGTATTGTGCCTTGTGGAACACTGGCAGCGAGTACTGTGCCTTTGAAACACTGGAAGCGAGTACTGTGCCTTGTGGAACACTGGCAGCGAGTACTGTGCCTTTGAAACACTGGCAGCGAGTACTTTGCCTTGTGGAAGGCTGGCATCGAGTACTGCCTTGTGGAACACTGGCTGCGAGTACTGTACCTTGTGGAACACTGGTAGCGAGTACTGTACCTTGTGGAATACTGGCAGCGATACTGTACCTTGTGGAACACTGGCAGCGAGTACTGTGCCTTGTGGAACACTGGCAGCGAGTACTTTGCCTTGTCGAACACTGGCAGCGATTACTGTACCTTGTGGAACACTGGCAGTGAGTACTGTACCTTGTGGAACACTGGCATCCTGGATGCTCTAGAAGACAAACAGAATGCATATGATATATACTTAGACTTTGCAAAAGCCTTTGACAAGTGTGACCATGGTGTAATAGCACACAAAATGCGTGATAAAGGAATAACAGGAAAAGTTGGTAGATGGATCTATAATTTCCTAACAAGTAGAACAAAAAGAGTAGTAGTCAACAGAGTAAAGTCTGAGGCGGCTACAGTGAAAAGCTCTGTTCCACAAGGCACAGTACTCGCTCCCATCCTGTTCCTCATCCTCATATCAGACATAGACAGGGATATAAGCCACAGGGCAGTGTCTTCCTTTGCAGATGACACCCGAATCTGCATGACAGTGTCCACCGTTGAAGACACTGCAAGACTCCAAGCAGACATCAACAAAATCTTTAATTGGGCTGCAGAAAACAACATGAAGTTCAATGACGAGAAATTTCAATTACTCAGATATGGAAAACGTGAGGAAATAAAAATATCATTGGAGTACAAACCAAATTCCAACCACACAATAGAGCGAAAAACTAATGTCAAAAACCTGGAAGTGATTATGAAAGAGGATCTCACCTTCAGGGACCATAACACCGTAGCAATCGCATCTGCTAGAAAAATGACAGGATGGATAATGAGAACCTTCAAAACTAGGGATGCCAAGCCCATGTTGACACATTTCAGGTCGCTTGTTCTATCTAGGCTGGAATATTGCTGCACACTAACTGCACCTTTCAGGGCAGGTGAAATTGCTGACCTAGGAAATGTGCAGAGAACCTTCACCGCACGCATAACTGTGATGAACCACCTCAATTACTGGGAACGCTTGAAGTTCCTAAACCTGTTCTTCCTAGAACGCAGGCGGGAGAGATACATTATTATATACACGTGGAAAATTCTCGAGGGATTAGTACCAAACTTGCACACGAGAGTCACTCCATACGAAACCAAAAGACTCGGCAGGCGATGTAACATCCCCCAATGAAAAGCAGGGGTGCCACTAGCACGTTGAGAAACAACACAATAAGTGTCAGGGGCCCAAGACTGTTCAACTGCCTCCCAGCATACATAAGGGGAATTACCAATAGACCCCTGGCTGTCTTCAAGCAGGCACTGGACAGGCACCTAAAGTCGGTACCTGACCAGCCAGGCTGTGATTCGTACGTTGGACTGCGTGCGGCCAGCAGTAACAGCCTGGTTGATCAGGCTCTGATCCAACATGAGGCCTGGTCACAGACCGGGCCGCAGGGGCGTTGACCCCTGGAACTCTCTCCAGGTATACTCCAGGTGTGGAACACTGGCATCGAGTACTGTACCTTGTGGAACACTGGCAGCAAGTACTGTACCTTGTGGAACACTGGCAGCAAGTACTGTGCCTTGTAGAACACAGCTTTTCACTATAGCCTAATCTGACTTTACTCTGTTTACTATTACTCTTTGTGTCTATTTGCTTGATCCCTCTACCAACTTTTCTTGTTATTCCTTTATCACGCATTTTGTGTGCTATTACACCATGATCGCACTTGTCGAAGACTTTCACAAAGTCTGTATATACTACATCTGCATCCTGTGCATCCAAGACAATATAATGGTGATCCATTAGCTGTGAGAGGCACTAGGGACCATCAGAGACCATGTTATAGTGGTCCAGTAGTTGTGAGACGCAGGAACGACCATCTGAGACCATATCATAGTGGTCCAGTAGTTGTGAGAGACAGGAGCGACCATCCGAGACCATGTCATAGTGGTCCAGTAGTTGTGAGAAGCAGAAGCGACCATCCGAGACCATGTCATAGTGGTCCAGTAGTTGTGAGAGGCAGGAGTGACCATCATAGACCATGTAATAGTGGTCCAGTAGTTGTGAGAGACAGGAGCGACCATCCGAGACCATGTCAAATAGTGGTCCAGTAGTTGTGAGAGGCAATAGTGACCATCAGAAACCATGTTATAGTGGTCTAGTAGTTGTGAGGGGCAAGAGGGACCATCCAAGACCATGTTATAGTGGTCCAGTAGTTGTGAGGGGCAGGAGCGTCCATCCGAGACCATGTTATAGTGGTCCAATAGTTGTGAGGGGCAGGAGCGACCATCCGAGACCATGTTATAGTGGTCCAGTAGTTGTGAGAGACAGGAGCGACCATCTGAGACCATGTTATAGTGGTCCAGTAGATGTGAGGGGCAGGAGCGACCATCCGAGACCATGTTATAGTGATCCAGTAGTTGTGAGGGACAGGAGCGACCATCCGAGACCATGTTATAGTGGTCCAGTAGTTGTGAGGGGCAGGAGCGACCATCCGAGACCATGTTATAGTGATCCAGTAGTTGTGAGGGGCATTAGCGACCATCCGAAACCATGTTATAGTGGTCCAGTAGTTGTGAGGGGCAGGAGCGACCATCCGAGACCATGTTATAGTGGTCCAGTAATTGTGAGAGGCAGGAGCGACCATCCGAGACCATGTTATAGTGGTCCAGTAGTTGTTAGGGGCAGGAGCGACCATCAGAGACCATGTTATAGTGGTCCAGTAGTTGTGAGGGGAAGGAGTGACCATCAGAGACCATGTCATAGTGGTCTAGTAGTTGTGGGAGGCAGGAGCGACCATCCGAGACCATATCAGAGTGATTCAGTAGTTGTGGGAGGCAGGAACGACCATCCGAGACCATGTTATACTGGTCCAGTAGTTGTGAGAGGCAGGAGCGACCATCCAAGACCATGACATAGTGGTCCAGTAGTTGTGGGAGGCAGGAGCGACCATCCAAGACCATGTCATAGTGGTCCAGTAGTTGTGAGAGGCAGGAGCGACCATCCGAGACCATTTCATAGTGGTCCAGTAGTTGTGACCGGCAGGAGCATCCCATGATGCTCTGGGTCTTGCAACTGTTATCAATCCAAATGGTTGATGATCTTGTTTCTTAGAATCTTTCAATTACTTCTTTAACATTTCACAGACCAAATATCACTAATAATTATAACAATATGAAAGAGAGGTCTCTCAATGTTTACCATTAGTATTAAGAAGTAATCTTACCTGCTTCTCAGAACACATCTTTCATCTTACAAATCATCTTTAATAATACAATTTCTTCTAAAATATCTAGTTAGGGTTAGTAGAACAATGCTGTGTCTGTTGGTATCATTATAATTAAGCCGGTATTGTATCATTATATCAGGCTCTTTCTAATTTTAAAATAATCGAATTGTTTCTCATTATAACTCAGATTCATCTCATTATAACCCAGCTTCCTCTCATAACCCAGCTGCTTCTCATTATAACCCAGCTTCCTCTCATAACCCAGCTGTTTCTACAACCCCAACTATGGTGCTAATGTGAGAATCGTGAGAATGATGTACATAGCCTATGTTAGGTCCTTAATTGATTATGCTGCTCCCATGTTGATATTAGCTAGAGAAAGTTCTCTCCGACCCTTGGAGTTAATGCAAAATGAAGCTCAGAATTATTCTTGGCTGTCCCAAATCTACAAAGGTTCTTAATATGAGGAAGGAGCTTGGTATTTCTGGTATCAGCGATAGGATTGTTGAGATTAACACTGTACTTGGTAATAGAATGTTAAGAAATGAACCAGACACTGTCACAATGAATCTTACTAAATGTCTAGAAGTACATACTCACAGATCTAAATGGATTGTGAAAACATGCAATTACATTAAGTTTTACAACCTGCATGAATTATGTCACTGTAGGCAACAAGATCATTTCACCCCTCCATGGAAGATGTGTTCATTTAATATCACATACCTGCAAGTCCCTCCCAAGAAGCTCATTGCTAGTAATCCCTTCCTTAAATCACTTGTTAAAGCAACTGCTCAACAAGAAATTTCTCGCCTAGCTGGTAGTAATAAGTTATCACAAGTTATATTCACTGATGGATCTAAACAGGAGTCTTCTGGCAGGGCTGCATCTGCTCTGGTTGCCACCTCCCTAGTTAAGAACAATAATAAATTTGTTGAACTAGGCATAAGAATTAACAACTGGGCGTCTACACTGCAAACTGAATTGTTTGCAATCCTAATGGCACTAAAGCTAACCTATGACACTGAGCTTGACTCTAACATCATTACTGATTCTATGTCATCACTGAAGGCTCTTGACTCATATAATGACTCTAACAGCATGCTCATTGGAGAAGCCAGGTATAGATACTCAAAAATCCGGGACAAAGGAATTAATGTACAATTGCTATGGATCCCATCACACATTGGATTACTCCTTCATGATAAAGTTGATATGTTAGCCAAGAAGATCACCCAGAAGGAGAATGTAGAATATAACTTTGGTATATCTGTGTCTAGCATTAGGAATAATATTAGGAGAGAAGTAAATAATGAAAATGATTGCTATAGGAATGCAGTTAGAAGCCTGAGTAGATCTATAACCCACTATGATAACATGAACGTAGATAAGTATGTTTATGGAGCAACTTGCAATGTGAACAGACTGACTGATGTTGTAGTGGCCAGGCTTAGGCTTGGCTACAAGTACTTCTGGCAGTTTGGGAGACACACAGATGATGATCAAACTAAATGCAAATTATGTGATCAGGCATATGGTCACTGTCTTGGACACTATGTGCTTAATTGTCCACTTATTGAGGAATACAGAGATAGACAGTATAATAACCTATGTGACATGTCAAGATAACTTATTAATGAAAATAAGATACCAGTTATACTAAGCCAATTTCCTAAATTTGCTTGTAACAGATAAGTGAAATGTAGATATAAATCCAAATGTACAATTGTTAACCCTTTTGGGGCCTAGTGCCTAGGCTTTTTGTGTATCCATATGCTCTTGCACTACCGTCCACAGGATGGATATGGGGTGCACAATAAACTAGCCACTTCGGTGGCAAAATCTAATCTAATCTTCTCATTATAACCCAGCTGCTTCTCATTATAACCCAACATCCTCTCATAACCAAGCTCCTTCTCATTATAACCCAGCTTTCTCTCATAACCCAGCTGCTTCTCATTATAACCCAGCTGCTTCTCATTATAACCCAGCTGCTTCTCATTATAACCCAACATCCTCTCATAACCAAGCTCCTTCTCATTATAACCCAGCTTTCTCTCATAACCAGCTGCTTCTCATTATAACCCAGCTGCATATCATTATAACTCAGCTGCTTCTCATTATATCCCAGCTGCTTCTCATTATAACCCAGCTTTCTCTCATTATAACCCAGCTGCTTCTCATTATAACCCAGCTTCCTCTTATAATCCAGCTGATTCTCATTATAACCCAGCTGATTCTCATTATAACCCAGCTGCTTCTCATTCTAACCCAATATCCTTTCATAACCAAGCTCCTTCTCATTATAACCCAGCTTTTTCTCATTATAACCCAGCTGCTTCTCATTATAACCCAGCTTCCTCTTATAACCCAGCTGATTCTCATTATAACCCAGCTGATTCTCATTATAACCCAGCTGCTTCTCATTCTAACCCAATATCCTTTCATAACCAAGCTCCTTCTCATTATAACCCAACTTTCATTATAACCTAGCTTCCTCTCATAACCCAGCTGCTTCTCATTATAACCCAGCTTCCTCTCATAACCCAGCTGCTTCTCATTATAACCCAGCTGCTTCTCATTATAACCCAGCTGCTTCTCATTATAACCCAGCTGCTTCTTATTATAACCCAGCTGCTTCTCATTATAACCCAGCTGCTTCTTATTATAACCCAGCTGCTTCTCATTATAACCCAGCTGCTTCTCATTATAACCCAGCTGCTTCTCATTATAACCCAGCTTCCTCTCATAACCCAGCTGCTTCTCATTATAACCCAGCTGCTTCTCATTATAACCCAGCTGCTTCTCATTATAACCCAGCTGCTTCTTATTATAACCCAACTTCCTCTCACACACTTTCAGACAACCTGCACTTTGAGTGCTGTTGTCACAGTACTGAGTGTGGTCACAGTACTGAGTGTGGTCACAGTACTGAGTGTGGTCACAGTGTTGAGTGTGGTCACACTACAGAATGTTGTCACAGTACTGAGTGTGGTCGCAGTGTTGAGTGTGGTCACAGTACTGAGTGTGGTCACAGTACTGAGTGTGGTCACAGTACTGAGTGTGGTCACAGTACTGAGTGTGGTCGCAGTGTTGCGTGTGATCGCAGTGTTGCGTGTGGTCACAGTACTGAGTGTGGTCACAGTACTGAGGGTGGTCATAGTACAGAGTGTGGTCACAGTACTGAGTGTGGTCACAGTGCTGAGTGTGGTCACAGTACTGAGTGTGGTAAGAGTAATGAGTGTGGTCAGAGTACTGAGTGTGGTCACAGTACTGAGTGTGGTCAGAGTACTGAGTGTGGTCAGAGTACTGAGTGTGGTCACAGTACTGAGTGTGGTCACAGTACTGAGTGTGGCCACAGTGTTAGTATGGTTACAGTACTGAGTGTGGTCACAGTATTAGGGTTGTCACAGTACTGAGTGTGGTCACAGTACTGAGTGTGGTCACAGTGTTGAGTGTGGTCACAGTACTGAGTGTGGTCACAGTGTTAGTATGGTCACAGTACTGAGTGTGGTCACTGTTAGTATGGTTACAGTACTGAGTGTGGTCACAGTATTAGGGGTGTCACAGTACTGAGTGTGGTCACAGTGTTAGTGTGGTCGCATTGTAGTCACTTACCTATACTTGATAATGTTCAGACGTCACTAGGGTGAGTGAGGGTAAACTCTCAGTCTATCACTTGTCTCTCTCTCTCTCGGCTCTTCTGACATCTCTATCTCTCACTTGCCCTTTATATAACTTCAGCACACACGTGACGTCACTTCCACACCATCGACTGCAGACTTAGTGTGTCTGTACTCACATATTTGTGGTTGCAGGGGTCGAGTCACAGCTTCTAGCCCCGCCTCATCGCTGGTCGCTACTAGTTCCACTCTCTTCCTGCTCCATGAGCTTTATCGTAGCTCTTCTTAAAGCTATGTATGGATCCTCCTTCCACTACATCACTCTCCTGGAGTTTACCTGGAGAGAGTTCCAGGGGTCAACGCCCCTGCGGCCCGGTCTGCAACTAGGCCTCATGTTGAATCAGGGCCTGATCAACCAGGCTGTTACTGCTGGCCGCACGCAGTCCAACGTACGAACCACAGCCTGGCTGGTCATGTACCGACTTTAGGTGCCTGTCCAGTGCCTGATTGAAGACAGCCAGGGGTTTATTGGTAATCCCCCTGATGTATGCTGGGAGGCAGTTGAACAGTCTTGGGCCCCTGACACTTATTGTGTTGTCTCTCAACTGTATATAATAATGTATCTCTCCCGCCTGCGTTCTAGGGAGTACAGGTTTAGGAACTTCAAGCGTTCCCAGTAATTGAGGTGGTTTATCACAGTTATGCGTGCGGTGAAGGTTCTCTGCACATTTTGTAGGTCAGCAATTTCACCTGCCTTGAAAGGTGCAGTTAGTGTGCAGCAATATTCCAGCCCAGATAGAACAAGCGACCTGAAAAGTGTCAACATGGGCTTGGCATCCCTGGTTTTGAAGGTTCTCATTATCCATCCTATCATTTTTCTAGCAGATGCGATTTCTACAGTGTTATGGTCCTTGAAGGCGAGATCCTCTGACATGATTACTCCCAGGTCTTTGACATTAGTTTTTCGCTTTATTGTGTGGTTGGAATTTGTTTTATACTCCTATGAGATTTTAATTTCTTCACGTTTTCCATATCGGAGTAATTGAAATTTCTCATCATTGAACGTCATATTGTTTTCTGCAGACCATTTAAAGATTTGGTTGATGTCTGCTTGGAGTCTTGCAGTGTCTTCAATGGTGGACACTGTCATGCAGATTCGGGTGTCATTTGCAAAGGAAGACACCCATTATGTACCTCTGTAATCTTTTGACTACCGCCCACAGGATGGGTATGGGGTGCATAATAAAGATGTCAAACTAGACACGGCACTGTGGCTTATATCACTGTCTATGTCCGATATGAGGATGAGGAACAGGATGGGAGCAAGTACTGTGCCTTGTGGAACAGAGCTTTTCACCGTAGCCTCCTCAGACTTTACTCTGTTAACTACTACTCTTTGTGTTCTACTTGTTAGGAAATTATAGATCCATATACCAACTTTTCCTGTTATTCCTTTATCTCCAGATTGTTCAACTTCCTGACAACTCTATGACTGAAGAAATACTTCCTAACATCCCTGTGACACATCTGAGTTTTCAACTTCCAGTTGTGAACCCTTGTTGTTGTGTCCCATCTCTAAAACATCCTGTCCCTATACATCTTATCAATTCCTCTCTGTATTTTATATGTCGTTATCATGTCCCCCTCTCCCATCTCTCTTGCCCTCCAGTGTCGTCAGGTCGATTTTCCTTAGGCTTTCCTCGTAGGACATACCCTTTAGCTCCGAGACTAGTCATATTGCAAACCTTTGCACTTTCTCTAATTTCTTGATCGTGCTTGACCAGGTGTGGGTCCCGTACTGGTGTTGCATATCCATTATGGGCCTGGCGTGAAAGGTGTACAGAGTCTTGAACGATTCCGTACTAAGGTTTCGAAACGCTATTCTTAGGTTTGCCAGGCGCCCATATGCTGCAGCAGTTATTTTGTTGATGTGCGCCTAAGATGTGCTTGATATTTTACTCACCTCAAGATCCTTTTCCTTGAGTGAGGTTTGCAGTCTTTGGTCCCCTAGCCTGAACTCTGTCTGCGGTCTTCTTTGACCTTCCCCAATCTTCATGACTTTGCACTTGGTGTGGTTAAACTCCAGGAGCCAGTTGTTGGACCAGGCTCGCAGTCTGTCCAGATTCCTTTGTAGTTCTACCTGATCCTTATTCACTTGAATTCTCTGCATTAGCTTCACGTCTTCTGCAAACAGGAACATCGCTGAATCTATTCCTTCCCTCACGTTATTCACATATACCAGAAACAGCACCGGCCCTAGAATTGACCCTTGTGGAACCCCGCTTATCACAGGCGCCCACTCTGACACCTCATCATGTACCATCGCCCGTTGTTTCTTTCCTGTCAGGTATTCTCTGATCCAATGCAGTACCTTTCCTGTTATTCCTGCAGGCTCCTCTAGCTTTTGAACTAGTCTCTTGTGTGGAACTGCGTCCCTTCTTACAGTGCAAGAAAGTGCAGTCTACCCACCCCCTCTCTCGTGCCTTACTTCTGTCACCTTGTCGTAAAACTCCAGTAGGATTGTGGCATAGGTTTTCCCCTCAATGAAACCGTGCTGGTTATCGTGTATCAGCTCATTTCTTTCTAGGTGCTCCACCAGTCTTTTTTCTGATAATTTTCTTCATGACTTTGCATACTATACATTTCAGTGATACTGGTCTGTAGTTTAATGCTACCTGCCTGTGTCCTTTCTTAAAGACTGGGATTTAATTTGCTGTCTTCCACACCTCAGGCAGTTGCCCTATTTCGACAGAAGTTACCATTTTGTCCTAGGCACATGTCAATTAGACACTAGGCCTGTTGTATGTATGTGTGTGTGTGTGTGTGTGTGTGTGTGTGTGTGTGTGTGTGTGTGTGTGTGTAAGGAAACACTTCGAAATGTTTCTGCCCCACCGGGAATTGAACCCGGCCCCTCCGTGCGTGAAGCGAGAGCTTTACCACTGGGCCACCGGGGGCTGAAAATTGTTGTTTGTGGCACACACAGCACCTCAGCTCAAACTCTCAGGACCCATGGAGAGAGGCTGTCTGGTCCCAAGACCTTTGATGTATCTAGTTCATTTAGCAGCCTCTTTACTTCCTTCTCGGTTGTGTGTAGTGTGTCCAGCACTTTACCTGGAGAGGGTTTCGGGGGTCAACGCCCCCGCGACTCGGTCTGATACCAGGTCTCGTGGTGGATCAGGGTCTGATCAACCAGGCTGTTACTGCTGGCCACACGCAAACTGACGTACGAACCACAACCCGGTTGGTCAGGTGTTGACTTTAAGTGCCTGTCCAGTGCCTTCTTGAAGACAGCCAGGGGTCTATTGGTAATCCCCCATTCTGGTCTTCCAACCGATTCTGTTGCCCTTAGGTATGAACCTCTTCTCTGCCTCTTTGCATTTTGTGCTCATGTATTCCATCATTCCATTCAATTTTCCCACCAGTTCTCTTTCCCACTGTACCTCGTGCAGGAAATTCCTCACGCCTGTGTAGTTCCTTCTTTTATAGTTTGACTTTTCTCATCCTACTCACACTGCTTCCCTCTCCACTTTTAGCTCTACAATGTAATCGAACCTCAGGACCATGTGATCACTAGCTCTGAGGGACCTTTCATATGTGATGTCCCCAATGTCTGAACTACTCAAGGTAAATATGAGGTCCAGTCTTGATGGTTCATCCGCTCCTCTCCACTTAGTGTCCCTAACATGTTGATTCATGAGGGTTTTCCAGCACCCCCTCCATCATCTTGGCCCTCCACGTTTCTAATCTGCCATGTGGCTCCAGGTTTTCCCAATCAATCTCCTTGTGATTGAAATCACTCCTCAAATAATAACTTTTCCCTGCACATGTGGGTCCTTCTCTCAACCTCAGCTAGTGTATCAACCATTTCTCTGTTGTATTTATCATACTCTTGTCTTGGCCTCCTGCTATTCAATGGAGTGTTGTACTTCACTGCAATCACCACCTTGAAACTCCCAGTCTGAAGTGTTCCTACTATGTAATTCCTTGCTTCTTTTCTGTCCCCTCCTTTCAGCTTCTCAAAACTCCACTGGTTTTTTATGAGCTGTGCAACTCCTCTTCCCCCTCTGTTTCCTCTATATTTCTCATGATCTGACATCCGGTTGGAAAGATCGCATCTGTTATCATTATTGTGAACTTGGTTTCTGTGAGAGCTGTGATGTCTGGGGATGCCTTCATGATTTTTTTCGTGCCACTCACACTTATTCGTTATTCCATCTGCGTTGTGTGTGTGTGTGTGCTCACCTATTTGTATTTGCAGGTGTCGATTTACAACTCCTGGCCTATTCTCTTCACTGGTCGCTACTAGGTCCACTCTCTTTCCCTGCTCCAAGAGTTTTATCGTACTTCTTCTTAAAGCTATGTATGAATCCTGTCTCCAATACATCACTCTCCAGATTGTTCCACTTCCTGACAACTCTATGACTAAAGAAATACTTCCTAACATCCCTGTGACTTATCTGAGTTTTCAACTTCCAGTTGTGACCCCTTGTTGCTGTGTCCCATCTCTGGAACATTCTGTCCCTATCCACATTGTCAATTCCTCTCAGTATTTTATATGCTGTTATTATCACCCCCCCCCCATTCCTCCAGTCCTCCAGTGTCTTCTCATAGGACATACCCCTTAGCTCCGGGACTAGTCTTGCTACAAAACTTCGCACTTTCTCTAATTTTTTGAGGTGCTTGACCAAGTGTGGGTTCCATACTGGTGCTACATACTCCAGTATGGGCCTGACGTACACGGTGTACATTGGCTTGAATGTTATTCAGGCTCTGGGAGGTTGACTAAGCATCATCAGCTAATGTCATTTGACTATCGCCCATCCTGTGGGTGATAGTCAAATGATTGCAGAGGTACATAATGGGTCCAGGGACTGTATCTCAACATTACAGAGGTACATAATGGGTCCATGGACTGGACCGCAAAGTTTTGATAGCTGGACAAGTTACAGTGGTAATGAACTATTTAAATGCTTATATCCGGTCACAGTCGTAACGAGTTATTTATGTAGACATTAATTTGGTCACACACACAGAGCCAGGAGCTGTGAATCGACCCTTGCAACCGCAAATGGGTGAGTACACACACACACACACACACACACACACGCGCGCGGCAGCATATGGGCGACTGGCAAACCTAAGATTAGAGTTCCGTTACATTAACAAGGAATCGTTCAAGACACTGTACACCGTGTACGTCAGGCCCATACTAGAGTATGCAGCACCAGTCTGGAACCCACACCTGGTCAAGCACGTCAAGAAATTAGAGAAAGTGCAAAGGTTTGCGACAAGGCTAGTTCCACAACTCAGGGGACTGCCCTATGAAGAAAGGTTGAGGGAAATAGAACTAACAACACTGGAGGACAGAAGGGTTAGAGGAGACATGATAACGACATACAAAATACTGCGGGGAAACGACAAGGTAGATAGTGACAGGATGTTCCAGAGAGGGAACACAGAAACAAGGGGACACAACTGGAAGCTGAAGACTCAGATGAGTCAAAGGGATGTTAGGAAGCAATTCTTCAGCCATAGAGTAGTTAGGAAGTGGAATAGTCTAGGGAACGATATAGTGGAGGCGGGAACCATACATAGTTTTAAGACAAGGTATGATAAATCTCACGGAGCAGGGAGAGCAGAGACACAGTAGCGGACAGCGAAGAGGAGGGGCCAGGAGCTGAGTCTCGACCCATGCAACCACAATTAGGTGAGTACAATTAGGTGAGTACACACACACACATACACACACACACACACACACACACACACACAGAGGAGCTGAGTCTCGACCCCTGCAACCACAATTAGGTGAGTACAAAATGGTAATGCTTTATTTACAGTGGGTAAAGTCGGTATTTTTCCAGATGGTTTGTAATATACAACTGTTGATACAATACTTTGACATTTCTTGAATATTTCTGAGTAAGTTGTCTCAATAGTCCATCTGTCAAAGTTTACATTTCGTTTGGTGTACATCTGTTGGTGGTGATTTAACCTCCCAAAGATACTTGTAAATTGTGAAAATGATGTATTTTACTTATATTAGATCATTGTTTGATTATGCCGCACCATTACTTGCTCTTGTGTCATCAGACTGTAAGTTTGGACGGTTGGAAGCAATGAGGATCATCCTAGGATGCCCTTGTACTACCAAAATTTTAAATATGTGGAAAGAACTTGACATTCCAAGCATCAGAGATCGTGTCACTGAAAGAAATCTCCTCATTGGGGTCAATATGCTCAAGCAAGCCCATCCAAACCCTTGCACAGAAGCCCTTGAAAACTTTCCTCAGCACAGAATGGAAAAGGTACAGAAGGCAAAGAACCCAAGAAAACAAGGAGATTAGTCGAAGAGCTAGAAACGAGTCTACCTGGAGTCTACCTGGAGAGAATTCCAGGGGTCAACGCCCCCGCGGCCCGGTCCGTGACCAGGCCTCTTGTTGGACCAGAGCCTGATCAACCAGGCTGTTACTGCTGGCCGCACGCAGTCCAACGTACGAACCACAGCCCGGCTGATCAGGTACCGACTTGAGGTGCCTGTCCAGTGCCTGCTTGAAGACAGCCAGGGGCTTGTTGGTAATCCCCCTGATGTATGCTGGGAGGCAGTTGAACAATCTTGGGCCCCTCACACTTATTGTGTTGTCCCTCAACGTGCTAGTGGCACCCCTGCTCTTCATTGGGGGAATGTTACATCGCCTGCCGAGTCTTTTGCTTTCGTAGGGAGTGATTTTTGTGTGCAAGTTTGGTACTAAGCCCTCGAGAATTTTCCATGTGTATATAATAATGTATCTCTCCCGCCTGCGTTCTAGAGAGTACAGGTTTAGGAACTTCAAGCGTTCCCAGTAGTTGAGGTGGTTTATCGCACTTATGCGTGCCGTGAAGGTTCTCTGCACATTTTCAAGGTCAGCAATTTCACCCGCCTTGAAAGGTGCAGTTAGTGTGCAGCAATATTCCAGCCTAGATAGAACAAGCGATCTGTAAAGTGTCAACATGGGCTTGGCATCCCTGGTTTTGAAGGTTCTCATTATCCATCCTGTCATTTTTCTGGCAGATGCAATTGCTACATTGTTATGGTCCTTGAAGGTGAGATCCTCTGACATGAACACTCCCAGGTCTTTGACATTAGTTTTTCGCTCTATTGTGTGGTTGGAATTAGTTTTGTACTCCGATGAGATTTTAATTTCTTCACGTTTTCCGTATCTGAGTAATTGAAATTTCTCATCATTGAACTTCATATTGTTTTCTGCAGCCCATTTAAAGATTTGGTTTATGTCTGCTTGGAGTCTTGCAGTGTCTTCAACGGTGGACACTGTCATACAGATTCGGGTGTCATCTGCAAAGGAAGACACAGCACTGTGGCTTATATCCCTGTCAATGTCTGATATGAGGATGAGGAATAGGATGGGAGCAAGTACTGTGCCTTGTGGAACAGAGCTTTTCACAGTATCTGCCTCAGACTTTACTCTGTTGACTACTACTCTTTGTGTTCTATGTGTTAGGAAATTATAAATCCATCTACCAACTTTTCCTGTTATTCCTTTATCACGCATTTTGTGTGCTATTACACCATGGTCACACTTGTCAAAGGCTTTTGCAAAATCTGTGTATATAACATCTGCATTCTGTTTATCTTCTAGAGCATCCAGGACCTTGTCGTAGTGGTCCAGTAGTTGGGACAGACAGGAGCGGCCTGCTCTAAACCCATGCTGTCCTGGGTTGTGCAATTGATGGGTATCAAGATGGGTGGCGATCTTGCTTCTTAGAACCCTTTCAAAGATTTTTATGATATGGGACGTTAGCGCAATTGGTCTGTAGTTCTTTGCTATTGCTTTACTGCCCCTTTGTGGAGCGGGGCTATGTCTGTTGTTTTTAGTAGTTGCGGGACGATCCCAGTGTCCATGCTCCCTCTCCATAGGATGTTAAAAGCATGTGATAGGGGCTTCTTGCAGTTCTTGATGAACACGGAGTTCCATGAGTCTGGGCCTGGAGCGGAGTGCATGGGCATGTCATTTATTGCCTTTTCAAAGTCATTTGGCGTAGTGATGATGTCAGAAAGGCATGCGTCTGTCAAGTTCTGTGGCACTCTCATGAAAAAATCATTTAGGTTTTCTATTTTCAGTCTGGTTAGTGGCTCGCTAAAGACTGAGTCATACTGGGATTTAAGTAACTCACTCATTTCCTTGCTGTCATCTGTGTAGGACCCATCCGGTTTAAGTAGGGGCCCAATACTGGTTGTTGTTCTCGACTTTGATTTTGCATAGGAAAAGAAATACTTAGGGTTTCTTTCAATTTCATTTATGGCTCTTAGTTCTTCCCGTGTCTCTTGATTCCTATAAGATTCCTTTAGTTTTAATTCGATGTTTGCTATTTCTCTGACTAGTGTCCCCCTACGTATTTCAGAGATATTGGCCTCCTGTAGCCGCTCCGTTAGTCTGTGCCTTCGCCTGTATAGGGAGCGCCTCTCTCTTTCTAGTTTGCATCTTCTCCTCCTTTTCCTTAAGGGAATTTGCCTTGAGCAAACCTCAAGTACCACAGAGTTAATTTGTTCAAGACATAGGTTGGGATCCGTGATGCTTAGGCAATCTTCCCAGTTTATATCATTTAGGACTTGGTTTACTTGGTCCCACCTTATGTTTTTGTTATTGAAGTTGAATTTGGAGAAAGCTCCTCACGGCTGATCACATTTTGTTGATCTGGAGCTCCCGCATGCATGTCTGGACCTCTATTATGTTGTGATCTGAGTATATTGTTTTTGATATGATGACATTTCGTATCAGATCATCATTGTTGGTGAAGATGAGGTCCAGCGTATTCTCTAATCTTGTGGGCTCTACTATTTGCTGGTTTAAGGTGAACTTGGTGCAGAGATTTAAAAGTTCATGCATGTGTGAATTTTCATCTGAGCTGCCTCCTGGTGTTATCTCTGCTACCACATTGTTTGCAATGTTTCTCCATTTTAGGTGCCTGAGGTTGAAATCCCCCAGTAGCAAGATGTTGGGGGCAGGAGCTGGAAGATTTTCCAGACAGTGGTCAATTTTCAGAAGCTGTTCCTGGAATTGTTGGGACGTTGCATCCGGGGCTTGTAGACAACCACGATGACCAGGTTTTGATTCTCGACCTTTATTGCTAGTACTTCAACTACATCATTTGAGGCATTTAGTAGTTCTGAACATATAAGTGACTCTGTGATATACAGGCCAACCCCCTTTTGCCTATTCACTCTGTCACACCTGTATAGGTTGTAGCCGGATCCATATTTCATTGTCCAAGTGATCTCTTATGTGGGTCTCTGTGAAAGCCGCAAACATGGCATTTGACTCTGTAAGCAGTCCACTAATGTAAGGTACCTTGTTGTTTGTTGCTGGCTTTAGACCTTGTATATTAGCAAAGATGAATGTAGTTGGATTGGTGGTATTGGTGGTATGGGGGGGGGTCTTTTTTTCCTGGCTCTAATATCTGTTGTAATGGAGTGGAGGCCACTGACTGTGATTCCACTCCAGAAATGATTGCAGTTGGTGTACAATTTCTGTCATTTCCTGCCAGCTTTTTTTCCTTCCTGGCACTAAAAAACCTCTCTCTCCGGAGTGGCTGTGGCTACCCTGATTTTGCCAGGTACGGAGGGAGGCCCAGAAACATTACGAAAATGACATAGCATCGAAAGTCAAGTCTGGTATAGCTAGGATGAACGCTGATACACTACACAAGTGTATATATAATACTGACACGACACCAAAACTGATGTACAGTCACATCAGAAGGAAGACAACAGTCAAAGACCAGGTGATAAGGCTGAGGAGAGAAGATGGGGAACTCACAAGTAATGATCAAGAGGTATGTGAGGAGCTCAACTCGAGGTTTAAGGAAGTATTCACAGTGGAGGCAGGAAGGCAGCTGGGTAGACAGGAGGGGGTGTGTCACCAACAAGGGATGTATCAAGTGCTGGAGGGCATACACACAACTGAGGGGGAGGTGAAGCAGTTACTCAGTGACCTTGATACCTCAAAGGCGATGGGTCTGGACAATATCTCCCCGTGGGAAGGCCTTCGACACAGTTCCTCATATGAGATTAGTAAAGAAGTTGGAAGAACAAGCGTGTATAACAGGAAGGGCACTGGAATGGATCAGGGAATACCTCACAGGGAGGCAACAACGGGTCATGGTGCGTGATGAGGTATCACAGTGGGCGCCTGTGACGAGCGGTGTACCGCAGGGGTCAGTCCTAGGACCAGTGCTATTCTTGGTATATGTGAACGACATGACGGACGGGATAGACTCAGAAGTGTCTCTGTTCGCAGATGATGTGAAATTAATGAGGAGAATCACATCGGATGAAAACCAAGCAGGACTTCAAAGAGACCTGGACAAGCTTGACATCTGGTCTAGCAACTGGCTTCTCGAATTTAACCCCACCAAATGCAAAGTCATGAAGATCGGAGAAGGGCAAAGAAGACCGCTGACAGAGTACAGGCTAGGTGGACAAAGGCTACAAACCTCATCAAAGGAGAAAGACCATGGGGTGAGTATAACGCCAAGCACGTCTCCGGAAACATACATCAACCAGATAACCGCGGCAGCATATGGGCGACTGGCAAACCTAAGATTAGCGTTCCGTTACCTTAACAAGTAATCGTTAAAGACACTGTACACTGTGTACGTCAGGCCCACACTAGAGTATGCAGCACCAGTCTGGAACCCACACATGGTCAAGCACGTCAAGAAATTAGAGAAAGTGCAAAGGTTTGCGACAATTCTAGTTCCATAACTCAGGGGACTGCCCTACGAAGAAAGGTTGAGGGAAATAGGACTAACAACACTGGAGGACAGAAGGGTTAGAGGAGACATGAGAACGACATACAAAATACTGCGGGGAATCGACAAGGTAGATAGTGACAGGATGTTCCAGAGAGGGAACACAGAAACAAGGGGACACAACTGGAAGCTGAAGACTCAGATGAGTCAAAGAGATGTTAGGAAGCATTTATTCAGCCATAGAGTAGTTAGGAAGTGGAATAGTCTAGCGAACGATATAGTGGAGGCTGGAACCATACATAGTTTTAAGACAAGGTATGATAAAACTCATGGAGCAGGGAGAGCAGAGACCCAGTAGCGGACAGCGAAGAGGAGGGGCCAGGAGCTGAGTCTCGACCCCTGCAACCACAATTAGGTGAGTACAGGTAAACATTCCTTCAGATGGATCGTAAAAACTGGAAGTGACTTCCTCATGAACCAGATATATGATCTATGTCAAGTAAGGCAACAGCGGCACTTCCCCACTCCATGGGATATAATCCCATTCCAATCCACTATCCTTCCCTTTCCTCACAAAAAAAATTCTTAAATCGCAACCAAAGCTTCGCCTTGAAGCCAAACAGGATGTCTTAAGCAGTATTGATGACTTAGTCAGGCAGCACACTCTTTCATGAATTATTTACGTTGATGGTTCTGTTCACCAATCCACTGCGGCCAGCAGTAACAGCCTGGTTGATCAGACACTGATCCACCACGAGGCCTGGTCTCAGACTGAGCCGCGGGGGCGTTGACCCTCGAAACCCTCTCCAGGTAAACTCCAGGTAAAACTGGTGCAGCTGGTAGTGGTGCTGTGGCATTCAAAGTGATGGTTCTCATAAAGACATTGGAGCACGCATCAATAACTGGGCCTCTACCCTTCAAACACAACTGTTTGCCATACTCTCTGCACTCAAATGCGTCCATGTATCGAAGGTTGACACTTTAATTGTAACTGATTCTCTATCATCCATAAATGCTCTCAACTCTTTAAGTATAAATTGTGGCATGCTTGTGTCAGAAGCCAGACACAGGTATGGTAGGACTGAGTGCACAGGAGTCAGAGTGCACCTTCTGTAGATCAGTGGAAGGTATCGTAATTAAGACGTCACAGTAGATAAATTACGAAAGGTTGATGCTATCGCATATAACACGTTACAACAGTGAGGACATCGTGATTATTGTCATTGAATTAGCTCTTGAAACACCGTTAAGTTTCTAATTTATTAACAGAATACTACAATAAAGTACATACAAATATTACATCAATAAAACATTACTACGAACATCACATCCCAACCATATATTTTATTATTAATAAAATCAATACGTATACTGTATAACGTTTTTTTCTATATATTTTGTACAATATAAAGTACTGACTATTTTTTCTTTATTGAACACTTGTGTTGCAACACTCACAAGTGAGTGTAGCAACACAAGTGTTGCAACACAAGTGTGGCAATACAAGTGTAGCAACACAAGTGTAGCAACACAAGTGTAGCAACACAAGTGTAGCAACACAAGTGTAGCAACACAAGTGTAGCAACACAAGTGTAGCAACACAAGTGTGGAAACACAAGTGTGGCAACACAAGTGTGGCAACACAAGTGTAGCAGCACAAGTGTAGCAGCACAAGTGTAGCAACACAAGTGTAGCAACACAAGTGTGGCAACACAAGTGTTGCAACACAAGTGTAGCAACACAAGTGTTGCAACACAAGTGTGGCAACACAAGTGTAGCAACACAAGTGTGGCAACACAAGTGTGGCAACACAAGTGTGGCAACACAAGTGTAGCAGCACAAGTGTGGCAACACAAGTGTGGCAACACAAGTGTAGCAACACAAGTGTGGCAACACAAGTGTGGCAACACAAGTGTGGCAACACAAGTGTAGCAACACAAGTGTGATAACACAAGTGAGGCAACACAAGTGTGGCAACACAAGTGTGGTAACACAAGTGTAGCAACACAAGTGTGGTAACACAAGTGTGGCAACACAAGTGTGGTAACACAAGTGTAGTAGCACAAGTGTAGCAACAGAAGTGTAGTAGCACAAGTCTAGCAACACAAGTGTAGCAACACATGTGTGGCAACACAAGTGTAGCAACACAAGTGTGGTAACACAAGTGAGGCAACACAAGTGTGGCAACACAAGTGTGGTAACACAAGTGTAGCAACACAAGTGTGGTAACACAAGTGTGGCAACACAAGTGTAGCAACACAAGTGTAGCAACACAAGTGTAGTAGCACAAGTGTAGCAACAGAAGTGTAGTAGCACAAGTTTAGCAACACAAGTGTAGCAACACAAGTGGGGCAACACAAGTGTAGCAACACAAGTGTTGCAACACAAGTGTGGCAACACAAGTGTGGCAACACAAGTGTGGCAACACAAGTGTAGCAACACAAGTGTGGCAACACAAGTGTGGCAACACAAGTGTGGCAACACAAGTGTGGCAACACAAGTGTAGCAACACAAGTGTGGTAACACAAGTGAGGCAACACAAATGTGGCAACACAAGTGTGGTAACACAAGTGTGGCAACACAAGTGTGGTAACACAAGTGAGGCAACACAAGTGTGGCAACACAAGTGTAGCAACACAAGTGTGGCAACACAAGTGTAGCAACACAAGTGTGGTAACACAAGTGAGGCAACACAAGTGTAGCAACACAAGTGTGGTAACACAAGTGAGGCAACACAAGTGAGGCAACACAAGTGAGGCAACACAAGTGTAGCAACACAAGTGTGGTAACACAAGTGAGGCAACACAAGTGTAGCAACACAAGTGTGGCAACACAAGTGTGGCAACACAAGTGTAGCAACACAAGTGTGGCAACACAAGTGTGGCAACACAAGTGTGGCAACACAAGTGGACACAAGTGTAGCAACACAAGTGTGGTAACACAAGTGAGGCAACACAAGTGTAGCAACACAAGTGTGGCTAATCACAAGTGTGCAACACAAGTGTGGCAACACAAGTGTGGCAACACAAGTGTGGAACACAAGTGTAGTGAGCAACACAAGTGTACAACAGCAAGTGTGGTAACACAAGTTAGCAACACAAGTGTAGCAACACAAGTGTGGCAACACAAGTGTAGCAACACAAGTGTGGTAACACAAGTGAGGCAACACAAGTGTGGCAACACAAGTGTGGTAACACAAGTGTAGCAACACAATGCAAGTGAACCAAGTGTAGCAACACAGTGTGGAACACAAGTGTGGCAACACAAGTGTGGCAACACAAGTGTAGTAGAACACAAGTGTAGCAAGCACAAGAGTGTAGCAACAAATGTAGTGCAACACAAGTGTAGCAACACAAGTGTGGAACACAAGTGAGCAACACAAGTGTGGCAACACAAGTGTAACACAAGTGTAGCAACACAAGTGTGTAACACAAGTTGCAACACAAGTGTAGCAACACAAGTGTGGCAACACAAGTGTAGCACATGTACACAAGGTGCAATAAAACAGTGTAGCAACACAAGTGGCAACACAGTGTAGCACACAAGTTCAACACAAGTGTGGCAACACAAGTGTGGCAACACAAGTGTGGCAACACAAGTGTAGCAACACAAGTGTGGTAACACAAGTGAGGCAACACAAATGTGGCAACACAAGTGTGGTAACACAAGTGTGGCAACACAAGTGTGGTAACACAAGTGAGGCAACACAAGTGTGGCAACACAAGTGTAGCAACACAAGTGTGGCAACACAAGTGTAGCAACACAAGTGTGGTAACACAAGTGAGGCAACACAAGTGTAGCAACACAAGTGTGGTAACACAAGTGAGGCAACACAAGTGAGGCAACACAAGTGAGGCAACACAAGTGTAGCAACACAAGTGTGGTAACACAAGTGAGGCAACACAAGTGTAGCAACACAAGTGTGGCAACACAAGTGTGGCAACACAAGTGTGGTAACACAAGTGTGGCAACACAAGTGAGGCAACACAAGTGTGGCAACACAAGTGTAGCAACACAAGTGTGGTAACACAAGTGAGGCAACACAAGTGTAGCAACACAAGTGTGGCAACACAAGTGTGGCAACACAAGTGTGGCAACACAAGTGTAGCAACACAAGTGTGGTAACACAAGTGAGGCAACACAAGTGTGGCAACACAAGTGTGGCAACACAAGTGTAGCAAC
Source organism: Cherax destructor (assembly GCA_009830355.1). Classification (NCBI taxonomy): domain Eukaryota; kingdom Metazoa; phylum Arthropoda; class Malacostraca; order Decapoda; family Parastacidae; genus Cherax; species Cherax destructor. The sequence continues at coordinate 17,775 of WNWK01006153.1, read as the reverse complement.
ACAAGTGTGGTAACACAAGTGAGGCAACACAAGTGAGGCAACACAAGTGAGGCAACACAAGTGTGGCAACACAAGTGTGGTAACACAAGTGAGGCAACACAAGTGTAGCAACACAAGTGTGGTAACACAAGTGAGGCAACACAAGTGTAGCAACACAAGTGTGGCAACACAAGTGTGGCAACACAAGTGTGGCAACACAAGTGTAGCAACACAAGTGTGGTAACACAAGTGAGGCAACACAAGTGAGGCAACACAAGTGAGGCAACACAAGTGTGGCAACACAAGTGTGGCAACACAAGTGTGGCAACACAAGTGAGGCAACACAAGTGAGGCAACACAAGTGTGGCAACACAAGTGTGGCAACACAAGTGTGGCAACACAAGTGAGGCAACACAAGTGTGGCAACACAAGTGTGGCAACACAAGTGTGGCAACACAAGTGTGGTAACACAAGTGAGGCAACACAAGTGTGGCAACACAAGTGTGGCAACACAAGTGTAGCAACACAAGTGTGGCAACACAAGTGTGGCAACACATGTGTAGCAACACAAGTGTCTTGGTGGGTCAGGTCAACAAGAGGGATGGGTGGTGGGTCAGGTCAACCAGAGGGAGGGTGGTGGGTCAGGTCAACCAGAGAGACGGGTGATAGGTCAGATCAACCAAAGGGATGTGTGGAGGGTCAGGTCAACCAAAGATATGTGTGGTGGGTCAGGTCAACCAAAGGAAGAGGTGGTGGGTCAGGTCAACCGAAGTGACGGGTGGTGGGTCGGGTCAACCAAAGGGACGGGAGTGGGTCAGGTCAACCAAATGGACAGGTGGTGGGTCAGGTCAACCAAAGTGACGGGTGGTGGGTCAGGTCAACCAAAGGGACAGCAGGGGGTCAGGTCAACCAAAGGGACGGGAGTGGGCCAGGTCAACCAAAGTGACGGGTGGTGGGTCAGGTCGACAAAAGTGACGGGTCAAGTCAATTAAAGTGACGGGTGATGGGTCAGGTCAACCAAAGTGATGAGTGGTGGATCAGGTCAACCAAAGTGACGGGTGATGGGTTAGGTCAACCAAAGTGACAGGTGATGGGTCAGGTCAACCAAAGTGATGGGTGGTGGATCAGGTCAACCAAAGTGACGGGTGATGGGTCAGGTCAACCAAAGTGACGGGTGATGGGTCAGGTCAACCAAAGTGATGGGTGGTGGATCAGGTCAACCAAAGTGACGGGTGATGGGTCAGGTCAACCAAAGTGACGGGTGATGGGTCAGGTCAACCAAAGTGATGGGTGGTGGATCAGGTCAACCAAAGTGACGGGTGATGGGTCAGGTCAACCAAAGTGACGGGTGATGGGTCAGGTCAACCAAAGTGATGGGTGGTGGATCAGGTCAACCAAAGTGACGGGTGATGGGTCAGGTCAACCAAAGTGACGGGTGGTGGGTCAGGTCAACCAAAGGGATGGTCAGGACAGTTACACTCTGGGCCACCCACACCAGCCTTACAAGCTTCTTCACAAAACCCCACTAGGGGATCTATCGTAGTAGTGGAAGATGGAGAGGTTGCTCTCAGGTTAGTGTCAATCCTCTTACTGTCGGGAGCAATTTGCTTTATGCTTGGGACACTTCCCTTCCTGCTTGGAGCTCCTTCCTCTCTGGTTGGGGCTCCTTCCTCTCTGGTTGGGGCTCCTTCCACTCTGCTTGGGGCTCCTTCCTCTCTGCTTGGGGCTCCTTCCTCTCTGCTTGGGGCGCCTTCCTCTCTGCTTGGGGCTCCTTCCTCTCTGCTTGGGGCTCCTTCCTCTCTGCTTGGGGCTCCTTCCTCTCTGCTTGGGGCTCCGTCCTCTCTGCTTGGTGCTCCTTCCTCTCTGCTTGGTGCTCCTTCCTCTCTGCTTGGAGCTCCTTCCTCTCTGGTTGGGGCTCCTTCCTCTCTGGTTGGGGCTCCTTCCACTCTGCTTGGGGCTCCTTCCTCTCTGCTTGGGGCTCCTTCCTCTCTGCTTGGGGCGCCTTCCTCTCTGCTTGGGGCTCCTTCCTCTCTGCTTGGGGCTCCTTCCTCTCTGCTTGGGGCTCCTTCCTCTCTGCTTGGGGCTCCGTCCTCTCTGCTTGGTGCTCCTTCCTCTCTGCATGGGGCTCCTTCCTCTCTGCTTGGGGCTCCTTCCACTCTGCTTGGGGCTCCTTCCTCTCTGCTTGGGGCTCCTTCCTCTGGTTGGGGCTCCTTCCTCTCTGGTTGGGGTTCCTTCCTCTCTGGTTGGGGCTCCTTCCTCTCTGATTGGGGCTCCTTCCTCTCTGGTTGGGGCACCTTCCTCTCTGCTTGGGGTTCCTTCCTCTCTGGTTGGGGCTCCTTCCTCTCTGGTTGGGGTTCCTTCCTCTCTGGTTGGGGTTCCTTCCTCTCTGGTTGGGGCTCCTTCCTCTCTGGTTGGGGCTCCTTCCTCTCTGCTTTGGGCTCCTTCCTCTCTGCTTTGGGCTCCTTCCTCTCTGCTTGGGGCTCCTTCCTCTCTGGTTGGGGCTCCTTCCTCTCTGCTTGGGGCTCCTTCCTCTCTGCTTTGGGCTCCTTCCTCTCTGCTTGGGGCTCCTTCCTCTCTGCTTGGGGTAATTATCCTCTTCTTATTGCTAGTTATGTCACTCCTCTTATTGCTAGTTATGTCACTCTTCTTATTGCTAGTTATGTCACTCTTCTTATTGCTAGTTATGTCACTCTTCTTATTGCTAGTTATGTCACTCTTCTTATTGCTAGTTATGTCACTCTTCTTATTGCTAGTTATGTCACTCTTCTTATTGCTAGTTATGTCACTCTTCTTATTGCTAGTTATGTCACTCTTCTTATTGCTAGTTATGTCACTCTTCTTATTGCTAGTTATGTCACTCTTCTTATTGCTAGTTATGTCACTCGTCTTGATAACAACACACGGGGCGGACTCAGAAAAATTTGGTTTATTAAAAACAGTTTCAGAAAGACCGATTTCATCAACGCCAGTTTCATTTAGGCCGGGTTTATGAACGCCAGGTTCATTTAGACCGGGTTCATCAACGCCAGGTTCATTTAGGCCGGGTTCATTTAGGCCAGGTTCATTTAGGCCGAGTTCATCAACGCAAGTTTCATTTAGACCGGGTTCATTTAGGCCGGGTTCATCAACGCAAGTTTCATTTAGACCGAGTTCATCAACGCCAGGTTCATTTAGGCCAGGTTCATTTAGGCCGGGTTCATCAACGCCAGGTTCATTTAGGCCGGGTTCATCAACGCAAGTTCCATTTAGACCGGGTTCATCAACGCAAGTTTCATTTAGACCGGGTTCATCAACGACGGGTTCATTTAGGCCGGGTTCATCAACGCCAGGTTCATCTAGATCGGCTTCATGACTGCCTAGATGAACCTGGACGGGTTTATCAAGGATGGCGTCATTAATGGTTCGCCTGGGCAGACACCAACCAGTTGGTAGAGTTGCAGCAGCGACGATAAAACAAGCCACCAACACCACCTTCTGCCTCAGCCTCACCAACATCTCTGTGAAAACATAAATGATACTCTATAACATATTATTTAATTTAAAAAATCGCTAACATTTTTAAGTGCTAATTTATGACTTTTGAAAGTAATGAGAAGCAGCAAAATCTTTCTTGCATATACTCTCATGAGGCTTCCAAGATTTTTAATTCCAACTTTTAACAATTCTTTCATTTCACTCTACAAGTTATTTTTTTTTTCAACATGTCGGCCGCTTCCCACCGAACCAGGGTGACCCAAAAAGAAAGAAAAAAACTTCAATCTTCAAGGTCTTACTTAACTTATGTTCACAAGCTTCAACTGTTCTCTTTCTCCTGGATACTTCGAGCATTAGGAATAATATTAGGAGATAAATAAATAATGAAAATGACTATAGGAATGCAGTTAGAAGCCTGAGTAGATCTATAACCCACTATGATAACATGAACGTAGATAAGTATGTTTATGGAGCCACTTGCAATGTGAACAGACTGACTGATGTTGTAGTGGCCAGGCTTAGGCTTGGCTACAAGTACTTCTGGCAGTTTGGGAGACACACAGATGATGATCAAACTAAATGCAAATTATGTGATCAGGCATATGGTCACTGTCTTGAACACTATGTGCTGAATTGTCCACTTATTGAGGAATACAGAGATAGACAGTATAGTAACCTATGTGACATGTCAAGATAACTTATTCATGAAATAAGATACCAGTTATACTAAGCAAATTTCCTAAATTTGCTTGTAACAGATAAGTGAAATGTAGATATAAATCCAAATGTACAATTGTTAACCCTTTTGGGGGCTAGTGCCTAGGCCTTTTGTGTATCCATATGCTCTTGCACTACCGTCCACAGGATGGATATGCTCTTGCGCTACCGTCCACAGGATGGATATGGAGTGCACAATAAACTAGCCACTACCGTCCACAGGATGGATATGAGGTGCACAATAAACTAGCCACTACCGTCCACAGGATGGATATGGGGTGCACAATAAACTAGCTACTACCGTCCACAGGATGGATATGGGGTGAACAATAAACTAGCCACTACCGTTCACAGGATGGATATGGGTGCACAATAAATAGACTACCGTCCAGAATGGTATAGTGCACAATAAACTAGCCCACGTCCACAGGATGGATATGAGGTGCACAATAAACTAGCCACTACCGTCCACAGGATGGATATGGGGTGCACAATAAACTAGCTGGGTGCACAATAAACTAGCTAGTGCCAATAAACTAGCTGAGTGCAAAAACAGCAGTGCACAATAAACTACTGGGGTGCACAATAAACTAGCACTACCGTCCACGGATGGATAGGTCAACTAGCCACTATCGTCCACAGGATGGATATGAGGTGCACAATAAACTAGCTGGGGTGCACAATAAACTAGCTGGGGTGCACAATAAACTAGCTGGGGTGCACAATAAACTAGCTGGGGTGCACAATAAACTAGCTGGGGTGCACAATAAACTAGCTGGGGTGCACAATAAACTAGCTGGGGTGCACAATAAACTAGCTGGGGTGCACAATAAACTAGCCACTACCGTCCACAGGATGGATATGAGGTGCACAATAAACTAGCTGGGGTGCACAATAAACTAGCCACTATCGTCCACAGGATGGATATGAAGTGTACAATAAACTAGCTGTGGTGCACAATAAACTAGCTGGGGTGCACAATAAACTAGCTGGGGTGCACAATAAACTAGCTACTACCGTCCACAGGATGGATATGAGGTGCACAATAAATTAGCTGGGGTGCACAATAAACTAGCCACTACCGTCCACAGGATGGATATGAGGTGCACAATAAACTAGCTGGGGTGCACAATAAACTAGCTGGGGTGCACAATAAACTAGCTGGGGTGCACAATAAACTAGCCACTTCGGTGGCAAAATATAATCTCTATCTGTTTTATGCTTAGATTAAATTCACGTTTAATAGCTAATCCTAATTTAAACTCTCCCAGTCTTACCTAGATACAGCGTCTACGGCGTCTCGTAGCTCCGTTGGTAGGTTCGATCCCGGTACAGGTGGAGATATTGGACCTGGGTGTTAACCGACTGGTGTGGGTCGCATCCTGGGGACAAAATTTAACCTGGTGATGAAACAAGTAAAGACAACGCTATTCAATTCACAGAGGTACAAAATAGAGATACTGCTGGAGATGGAAGAATAGGGGATGATGGCTCAGAGAATAGTGTCGACACATTACCAGCAAAACCGGGTGGAAGCATTGATGTCCATACAGGGGTGATAGATAGGGAGGAAACAGAAAAAAAATGCACCAGCAGCGAACGTAGCTACAATGAATCCTATCAAACAGAAATCCAATCTATGCAAATACTATGCCTAGGGTATCTGCAGGCACGGTATATATGATAAAACAGGTGGGACATGCACCTCTGACCATCCCAAAAAATGCCGCACTCATGACAACAGGAGAGTGCAACTTTCCCTCCTGTAACTTATTTTACCCTAAAATGTGTCACTCATCAATCCATGAAAGAAAATGCTACAACGCATACTGCCAGGCACATCATCTAAAGGGGAGAAGAAGACACAGACCAGCCAGACTATAGGAAGCAAAAGAGGGGAGCCACAACCCCTCCAGGGACAGAGTTTTTTAGGGCCAGGAGGGAGAAAAGACTGGCAAGAAATGACAATAATCCTACACCAACTGAAAACACTTCTGGAGCAGAGGCACGGACATTGGCCTCCACTCCAGAACAATAGATATTAGAGACCCATCCCCCCTAAATTCCACCAATATAACGACATTTGTCTTTGCAAACATACAGGGTCTAAAGCCGTCAAAAAACAACAAAATTCCTTACGTAGTCAAATGCAATGTTTGCGGCATTCACAGAGACCCACATAAAGGATCATTATGACAACGAAATATGGATCCCAGGTTATAACCTATTCAGATGCGACAGACTAAACAGGCAACAAGGGGGGGGAGGTTGGCCTGTACGCCACAAAGTCGCTCATTTGCTCAGAACTACTAAACACCTCAAATGATGTAGTTAAGTTTTGGCGGTAAAGATTGAAAACCAAAACCTTCTTTAGCAGAGGTCACCCCAGGAGGCAGCTCAGATGAAAATCCACACACATACGAGCTATTAAATCTCTGCAACAAATTCACCTTAAACCAGCAAATAATAGAGCCAAAAAAAGACCAGAAAATACACTGAACCTCATCTTCACTAACAATGATGATCTGATACGTAATATAACCGTATCAAAGACAATACACTCAGATCACAACATAATAGAGGTACAGACATGTATGCACAGGACTCCTGACCAGCAAAATGTGATCAGTCATGAGGGAGCCTTTACAAAATTCAACTTCAATAACAAAAACATACAATGGGAACAAGTCAACCAGGTCCTAAATGAAACAAGCTGGGAAGATATCCTAAACAACACGGATCCGAACCTTTGCCTAGAAAAAATGAACTCTGTGGCAATTGAGGTCTGATCAAGACATATTGCTTTTAAGAAAAAAATTGAAGATGTAAACTATAAAGAGAGAGACGCTCCCTATACAGGAGAAGACAAAGAATCACAGAGGTGCTTAGAGGGACCAGTATATTTGAAATAAGAAGGGAAGCACTGGTCAGAGAAATACCAAATATCGAACTTAAACTTAAGGAATCTTACAAGAGACAAGAATATCAGGAAGAACTTAAAGCCATAAATGAAACTGAATGAAACACAAAATACTTCTTTTCTTATTCCAAATCTAAGGAAAAAACAAAATCCAGTACTGGACCCCTGCTTAGACGAGATGGGACCTACACAGATGACAGCAAAGAAATGAGTGAGCTACTAAAGTCCCAATATAACTCAGTGTTTAGCGAGCTGTTAACAAGACTAAGGATCACCAATCTAAGTTATTTTTTTATGACGAGACTCAAAATTCGGTCAGTTCAAAAATCTCTTGATATTATCTTAACACAAGACTTTGAAAAGGCAATAAATGACATGCCCATGCACTCCGCCCCAGGTCCAGACTCATGAAACTCCGTGTTCATCAAGAACTGCCTTCAGCATTCTATGGAGAGGCAGCATGGACACAGGGGTCATCCCACTCACTAAAAACAACAGACATAGCACTAACATCCCATATCATAAAAATCTTTGAGAGGGTTCTAAGAAGCAAGACTGCCACCCACCTAGATGCCCATTAATTACACAACCCAGAGCAACACGGGTTTAGAGCAGGTCGCTCCTGTCTGTCCCAACTACTGGACCACTACGACAAGGTTCTGGATGCTCTAGAAGACAAACAGAATGCAGATGTAGTATACACAGACTTTGCGAAAGCCTTCAACAAGTGTGACCATGGTGTAATAGCGCACAAAATGGGTGATAGAGGAATAACAGGAAAAGTTGGTAGATGGATCTGTAACTTCCTAACAAACAGAAGACAAAGAGTAACAGTAAACAGAGTAAAGTCTGAGGCAGCTACAGAGAAAAGTTCTGTTCCACAAGGCACAGTACTCACTCCCATCCTGTTCCTCGTCTTCATATCTGTCAGACAGAGATGTAAGCCACAGCACCGCGTCTTCTTTGTGGATGACACCCGAATTTGCATGACAGTGTCCTCCATCGAAGACACCGCAAGACTCCAAGTGGACATCAACCAAATGGGCAGCAGAAAACAACATGAAGTTCAATGATGAGAAATTTCAATTACTCAGATATGGAAAACCTGAGGAAATTAAAACTGTATCAGAGTATAAAACAAATTCCAACCACACAATAGAGCGAAAAACTAATGTGAAGGACCTGGGAGTGATAATGTCAGAGGATCTTATTTTGAAAGAACACAACAACGTATCTACCACATCTGCTTGAAAAAATTATAGGATGGATAATGAGAACCTTCAAAACTAGGGATGCCAAGCCCATGATGACACTCTTCAAATTGCTTGTTCTCTCTAGGCTGGAATACTGCTCTACGCTAACTGCCTCCTTCAAGGCAGGTGGAATTGCAGACTTGGAGAATGTACAGAGAACATTCACGGTACACATAAGTATGATAAAGCACCTAAATTACTGGCAATGGTTGAAGTCCCTTCATTTGTATTCCCTAGAATGCAGGCGAGAAAGATACATGATAATATACCCTTAGAAACCTAGAGAGATTAGTATCAAATTTACATGCAAAAAATCACTTCCTACAAAAGCAAAAGACTCGGCAGGACATACAACATTCCCCCCAATGAAAAGCAGGGCACCATGAGTACACTGAGAGACAACACAATATGTGTCAGGGGCCCAAGACTGTTCAACTGCCTCCTGGCATACATAAGGTGGATTACCAATAGACCCTGGCTGTCTTCAAGAAGGCACTGGATAGGCTCCTAAAGTCAGTACCTGATCAGCCGGGTTGTAGTTCGTACGATGGTTTATGTGCGGCCAGCAGTAACGGGCTGATTGATCAGGCCCTGATCCACCACAAGGCCTGGTCATGGACCAGACCACGGGGGCGTTGATCCCCAAAATCCTCGCCAGGTATATTCCAGGTATACCCTCCCTCCCTTTCCTAGGACAACCCCTACCCTGCCTTCCATCCACTACAGCTTTATATGCTCTCCAAGTCATTCTATTTCGTTCCATCCTCTCTATATGTCCAAACCACCTCAACAACCCTCTTCAGCTCTCTGGATAATACTTTTCGAAACCCACCACCCTCCTTCTAATCTCCAAGCTACAGATTCTCTGCATTAAATTCACACCACACATTGACCTCAGACACGACATCTCCACTGCCTCCAGCCTTCTCCTTGTTTCAACATTCACCACCCATGCTTCACACCCATATAAGAGCATTGGTACTCTCATACATTCCCCTCTTTGCTTCCATGGGCAAAGTTCTTTGTCTCCAAAGATACCTCAGTGCACCACTCTTTTTTCCCCTCGTCAATTCTATGATTCACCTCATCTTTCATAGATCCATCTGCTGACACGTCCACTCCTAAATATCTAAATACATTCACCTCCTTCATGCTCTCTCCCTCCAATCTAATATCCAATCTTTTATTACCTAATTTGTTTTATCCTCATCACCTTACTTTTTCCTATATTCACATTTAATTTCCTACTTTTACATACCCTACCAAACTCATCCACCAACCTCTGCAACTTCTCTTCAGAATCTCCCAAAAGCACAGTGTCATCAGCAAAGAGCAACTGTGACAACTCCCACTTTGTGTTAGATTCTTTATCTTTTAACCCCACACCTCTTGCCAACACCCGAGCATTCACTTCTCTTACAACTCCATCTATAAATATATTGATCAACCATGGTGACATCACATCCCTGTCTAAGGCCTACTTTTACTGGGAAATAATCTCCCTCTCGCCTACATACTCTAACCTGAGCCTCACTATCCTCGTAAAAACTTTTCACCGCTTTCAATAACCTACCTCCAATTCCATACATTTGCAACATCTGCCACATTGCCCCCCTATCCACCCTATCATATGCCTTTTCCAAATCCATAAATGCCACAAACACCTCTTTACCCTTATCTAAATATTGTTCACCTATATGTTTCACTGTAAACACTTGGTCTACACACCCCCTACCCTTCCTAAAGCCTCCTTGTTCATCTGTTATCCTACTCTCCGTCTTACTCTTAATTCTTTCAATAATAACTCTACCATACACTTTACCAGGTATACTCAACAGACTTATTCCCCTATCATTTTTGCACTCTCTTTTGTCCCCTTTTCCTTTATACAAAGGAACTATGCATGCTCTCTGCCAATCCCTAGGTACCTTACCCTCTTCTGTACATTATTATTGTTATTATTAAGACATACACGGGGGAGCGCTAAAGCCGAATGAATCATACAGCACTGGAACAGTATCTTGATAATATAAACTGGAACAGTACCTTGATAATATAAACTGGAACAGTATCTTGATAATATAAACTAGAACAGTATCTTGATAATATAAACTAGAACAGTATCCTAGTTCAGTATATACATACTGAATCAAAATTCTGGGCTATACAGTATATTGAGTGTATAGTATATACAGCCATGAAAATGGTTGGTGTTACGACCTAATTTCTTAATGTTATGGTGATGACTAGAACCATTAACAATTATTGAACCTTAATGACCAGTGTGAGTGCAGACGAGCACTTAGCTGGGGAGGGAAGGTGGAAGAGGAAGGAGAGAGGAAGAGCAAGAGAGAGGAAGAACAAGAGAGAGGTAATAAAGGAACTGGAGACAGACAAGAATGGGTCAGTATAGTCCAGGAAAGACGATAACAACGTCAAGGTACTAGGAACGACAGTTTAACCAGTCAGTATTTTATGATGACGTCCAACTGATGTTATCTACTGATGTAGACCTCACAACTTAGGTCATCATCTACAGAAGAGGACCTAAGTTGGAGGTCAAAATATACAAATTACACGGGTATCTTTGTTTCATTACTATATTAAAGTAGCAAGAGGTAAACCCAGGTGGATCATACACTCCTACAACTCAACATACAGTGGAACCCAAGTTTTCATCCTTAATCCGTTCCATAAGGTCGGTCTAAATCCGAAATGGACGAAAGCCGAAGTAATATTTCCCATAAGAATGTAAATCCAATTAATCTGTTCCAGACACCCAAAAATATTTAAAAAAAAAAATACATTTTATAAAGAAAAACTATAGTTTTACATACAGAAAACAATGAAAAATATAAATGACAAATTTTAATGGATAAATGAACATTTAAATCACTTTTACCTTCATTGAGGTAAAAGTGAATCATATACTCCTTCAATATAGGTAAGAAGAAGTAAATCCACACCTTCACATACCTCCCTACTAACACAAGACTGTAAAGAGTTATGAATATACTCAACTTTACCAACAAGGACACTACCAGGACACCCTCATTCTTGACTCTACCTGGATGAGAAGTGACTAACATGCAGGTACTTACTAGAAGTAGCATTGACGTAGCTGGCACGGCCAGGTCTTGCATCAGAGACCTCACCAGGAAGCAAGATCCCAGTGACACTACCTTGCGGGGCCTGCAACAATATTTACATGGGAGAAATGGGGAGGCATCTTTCCACATGTGGTCATGTCCCGTAGCTCGATTGCCAGCGCACTCAGCTCAAACACTGAGGTCTTTGCTTCGATCTCCGGTAAGCGCGTGGAAACATTAAGAAATGTTTCCTTAAGACACCGGCTGTCCCTGTTTGCCTAGCAGTAAAATAGGTACCTGGGTGTAAGTGGACTGGCGTGGGTCGCATCCTGGGGACAAAACTGACCTAATTTACAAGAAATGCTCAGCATAACAAGGGGCTTTCTATATAGTAGTATGGCACTGATGTCAGCTAGGCCTGTATACCGTGTACATGTACTTGTGGAAATAAAGATTATTATTACGTGTTCAAGAACACGTACAGGCTTTCAGTCAAGACACCAACAGTGTTCATGTCATACACAAGTCTGAAGAGGGCCATCTTGTGCACAGAAACAACAGTGTAATGAGCCACAGAGATCAAGAGAGACAGACACTGCTGTATTGGAGCCTCCTTAAATACGACTTCAAACGCCATCAAACAAGGAGGGGCTGACAACACTTTCTCAACAACTGTGGCATACATGATATTGCCACGTGATACTTCTATGTGATACTGCTACGTAATACTGCTACATGATTTGTATTCCCTGGAACACAAGCGAAAAAGATACATGATAATATACACTTGTAAAATAATAGAGGGATTAGTCACAAATTTCCACACGAAAATCACTCCCTACGAAAACAAGACTCTGCAGGAGATGCAACATTCCCCCAATGAAAAGCAGGGGTGCCACGAGTATGCTAAGAGACAACACAATAAGCGTCAGGGGCCCAAGACTGTTCAACTGCTTCCCAGCATACATAAGGGGGATTACCAATAGACACCTGACTATCATAAAGAGCTGGACGGGCACCTAAAATTAGTACCTGACCAGCCGGGCTGTGGTTCGTATATTCGACATGCGGCCAGAAGTAACAACCTGGTTGATCCGGCCTTGGTCCACCACGAGGCCTGGTCACAGACCAGGCAGCGGGGGCGTTGACCCCTGAAACCCTCTCCAGGTATACATAATACTGCTACATGCCTCTCTCCGCCTGCTGATCACTGGTGAATTTGTTCAGCTAGTTATACTGTGCTCTCTTGTATTGTATGGAGTAACCAAGGTCCCAAAATTAAAGATGTACAACAACCACGGAACGGATGGGGTTTGAAACCACGGCGAGTGAGTCCTGGGTTTAAAACTCACCCGTTCCGTGGTTTCAAAATGTGTTATTACGTTTTTGTGAGTCGTGTCCTAATTAGAGATGTGTTTTTTGGTCCATATTAGGATACCTTTCTCTGATCACTGAGGTAGAGGGGGCTAGACTCGCTAGATGCAGGGATACCTTCTGGGATCACTGAGGTAGAGGGGGCTAGGCTCGTTAGATGCAGGGATACCTTCTGGGATCACTGAGGTAGAGGAGGCTAGGCTCGTTAGATGCAGGGATACCTTCTGGGATCACTGAGGTAGAGGAGGCTAGACTCGCTAGATGCAGGGATACCTTCTGGGATCACTGATGTAGAGGGGGCTAGACTCGCTAGATGCAGGGATACCTTCTGGGATCACTGAGGTAGAGGGGGCTAGGCTCGTTAGATGCAGGGATACCTTCTGGGATCACTGAGGTAGAGGGGGCTAGGCTCGTTAGATGCAGGGATACCTTCTGGGATCACTGATGTAGAGGGGGCTAGACTCGCTAGATGCAGGGATACCTTCTGGGATCACTGAGGTAGAGGAGGCTAGACTCGCTAGATGCAGGGATACATTCTGGGATCACTGATGTAGAGGGGGCTAGACTCGCTAGATGCAGGGATACATTCTGGGATCACTGATGTAGAGGGGGCTAGACTCGCTAGATGCAGGGATACCTTCTGGGATCACTAAGGTAGAGAGGGGCTTGGTTTATAAGATACAGGGATACCTTCCTTGGATCACTGTAATACCTACTTCCACACTATAATAATGGTATACACTCCAGCAATAAGTAAGACATGTGCAACAAATAGTTGTCTTTATTTCGAAACTTGTCGGCAACACAGCAGGCGCCATCACTCTTCAAGACAATGCAGTGAAGCCTTCTCCAGGCTGAGGGACTGACCATCTCAAACTACTCAAAAGGTGGATGGACTGATCACATCATTGCTCACCACTGCTTTTGTTGTCTCCATATTAGTCACCTCTACATGTGACTGAAGAAGCCTACCGTGTAGGCGAAACGTTTCGGATTAAATATAAGAACATAAGAACATAAGAAAGGAGGAACACTGCAACAGGCCTACTGGCCCATACTTGGCAGGTCCATATCAAAACCAACCCACCAACAAAAATATTTGTGCAACCCATCCCCATCGCCATCCAAGCAAGAAGCCCGGACAACACCCCTCCCACCAAACAACTGTGCAAGTCCCGTTCAAATCCAACCCCTCTCACTCACAAGAACACAGAAATAAGGAACACTGCATCAAGCCAACTGATCCACACTAGGCAAAACCCAAAACCAATCCCACAAACAAAAACTCCTATCCAACCCACCTACTCCATCCATGGAATATGCTTTGATAATAGGGTACTGAAGAAGCTGAAGCACCTGGTCCATCACCAGAGCACTGAATATGCCGAAGCACATGATCTATCACCAGGGCGTTGAAGGAGCTGAAGCACCTGGTCCATCACCAGGGCACTGAATAAGCCGAAGCACCTGGTCCATCACCAGGGTACTGAGGGAGCCGAAGCACCTGGTCCATCACTAGGTGCTGAGGGGCGAAGCACCTGGTCCATCACCAGGGTACTGAAGGAGCCGAAGCACCTGGTCCATCACCAGGGTACTGAAGGAGCCGAAGCACCTGGTCCATCACCAGGGTGATGTCTTACCAATTAATTTCTCCCCAGTTCCCAATTACATAGTTCATGACTCAGAGTTTACTGTATTCCCTATTTAAGGGATTTTTGGGACTAAAATGGCGAAGGTTAGCTGATTAACTGGACTTAAAACTCTGTTAATTACTAAAAAGGGTCATTAAGGTTGCGTGTCACTTGTTCCTCACTAATCATGCCCGAAATGCCTCGGCATGATAGTGGTTTTCTTTGTACCAATTAAATTATGAAATGTTAATACACATTGTAACCTTAGCAAGGAGATAAAAATTTATTTTATTTATTTATTATTTTCTGCATTAGAGTATTCATGACAGGTGGTAAACAGGTGGCATGCAGTCTTAGTGACCCTTTAATAGATGCCTTGCCAAACCGTATTTATAAATAATAAGCATAAATTTTAAAGGGATGGAGTGGTAAGCCAGTAGAAGGCCTCGGTCAGATGACCAAAAGCTCCAGCTGTGGGTCAAACGATTAAAACCCACATCAGGATACACCTGTCGTGTTTCCTGACAAACCTAATCTAACCGAACCTAACCAAACCTAACCTAACCTAAACTAACGTATTTATCAATCTAACACTCATATTTAAATTCTTGTATATTTACACACGTGATAATGATTTTAATATTGTATATTAGAAGATGTATACAGCATTCTTTTCATCCTGTGTATAGAGGTGGACCGGAAGAAAATAAATAATGTAAGGAGTGGTAAAGTGAATAAGTACTCAGCAACACAGAAAAGTGACACTGTCGTTAGGGTGACTAGTATCAACGAATGGTAATTTTGGTGACACTATCGTGAGGGTGACTAGTATCAACGAATGGTAGTTTTGGTGACACTGTAATGAAGGTGACTAGTTTACTGTCAGTGTCAACTAACACCCTCCAGATATACTGCATGTAACTAATGGTAGTTTTGGCGACTAGTTTAGTGTCGACGAATGGTAGTTTTGGCGACTAGTTTAGTGTCGACGAATGGTAGTTTTGGCGACTAGTTTAGTGTCGACGAATGGTAGTTTTGGCGACTAGTTTAGTGTCGACGAATGGTAGTTTTGGCGACTAGTTTAGTGTCGACGAATGGTAGTTTTGGCGACTAGTTTAGTGTCGACGAATGGTAGTTTTGGTGACACTGCAGTAAACACTATCCTTGTGGTAATCAGCAAGTTGTTACACTATGGGAGAGCCGAGCACTGTAGCGAGAGGTGAGGACGTGAAGCGTCCGCCCACCACCACGGATATGCAGTCACTG
This sequence comes from Cherax destructor, assembly GCA_009830355.1. Taxonomy (NCBI): domain Eukaryota; kingdom Metazoa; phylum Arthropoda; class Malacostraca; order Decapoda; family Parastacidae; genus Cherax; species Cherax destructor. The sequence continues at coordinate 2,072 of WNWK01006153.1, read as the reverse complement.
AGATGTTTACATTGCAGTAGAGAGGTTCTTACAGTTTTACTGAGTGTTGGAGCATAGGATGCGTTCTTTATTATTGACCTCCATCACTTTATTACCTTTCTTTATAAGCTGCACTTACCCTCCTTCCCTTCCTGGGGTCTAGCACGATCATCTTCCCACTCTATGACCCCAATTGCTTTATATATATATAAGAACATAAGAACATAAGAAAGGAGGAACACTGCAGCAGGCCTGTTGACCCATACTAGGCAGGTCCTTCACAATCCATCCCACTAACAGAATAATTGCCCAACTTAATTTTCAATTCTACCCAAGAAATAAGCTTTGCAGATTCTATTAACTCAAGTGCGAGTCCCACTTAAATCCAACCCCTCTCACTCATGTATTTATCCAACCTAAATTTGAAACTACCCAAGGTCCTAGCTTCAATGACCCTACTAGGCAGACTGTTCCACTCATCAACTACCCTATTTCCAAACCAATATTTTCCTATATCCTTTCTAAATCTAAACTTATCCAATTTGAATCCATTATTGCGGGTTTCTCTTGAGAGATATCCTCAAGACCTTATTTATATCCCCCTTATTAATACCCATCTTCCACTTATATACCTCGATCATGTCTCCTCATTCTTCGTCTTACAAGTGAATGTAATTTAAGGGTCTTCAATCTTTCTTCATACGGAAGATTTCTAATGCTATGAATTAACTTTGTCATTCGTCGCTGAATGTTTTCTAACGAATTTATATCCATTCTGTAAAATGGAGACCAGAACTGAGCTGCATAATCTAGGTGAGGCTTACTAATGATGTATAAAGCTGTAATATAACCGCTGGACTTCTGTTGCTTACACTTCTTGATAAAAATCCCAGTAATCTATTTGCTTTATTTCTTACGCTTAGGCATTACTGACTTGGTTTGAGGTTGTTGCTTACCATAACCCCCAAATCCTTTTCGCATTCTGTACGGTTGAGTTCAACATTATTAAGCTGGTAGGTGCTAGGGGTTTTGAACATTCCCGAGCTTTAGAACTTTGCATTTATCTATATTGAACTGCATCTGCCATTTTTCTGACCAGGAATTGAGTTTGTCTAAATCCTCATGAAGTTCCGTGACATCTACGTCTGAATCGATTATCCTACCTATCTTCGTGTCATCAGCGAATTTGCTCATATCACTATGATATATTATATATATATATATTTTTTTTTTTATTAACACATCGGCCGATTCCACCAAGGCAGGGTGGCCCGAAAAGAAAAAACTTTCATCATCATTCACTCCATCCCTGTCTTGCCAGAAGGGTGCTTACACTACAGTTATAAAACTGCAACATTAACACCCCTCCTTCAGAGTGCCGGCACTGTACTTCCCATCTCCAGAACTCAAGTCCGGCCTGCCGGTTTCCTGAATCCCTTCATAAATGTTACTTTGCTCACACTCCAACAGCACGTCAAGTATTAAAAACCATATGCCTCCATTCACTCCTATCAAATACGCTCCACATGCTTGCTGGAAGTCCAAGCCTCGCACACAAAACTTCCTTTACCCTCCCTCCAACCTTTCCTAGGCCGACCCCTACCCCCGCCTTCCCTCCACTACAGATTTATACACTCTCAGAGTCACTCTGTCTCGTCCATTCTCTCTACATGTCCAAACCATCTCAACAACCCTCCTCAGCTCTCTGGACAATCGTTTTGGTAATCCCGCACCTCCTCCTAATTTCCAAACTCCGAATTCTCTGCATTATATTCACACCACACATTGACCTCAGACATGACATCTCCACTGCCTCCAGCCTTCTCCTCGTTGCAACATTCATCACCCATGCTTCACCCCATATAAGAGCGTTGGTATAACTATACTCTCATACATTCCCCTCTTTACTCCATGGACAAGGTTCTTTGTCTCCACAGACTCCAAGTGCTCCACTCACCCTTTTCCCCTCATCAATTCTATGGCTCACCTCATCCTTCATAGACCCATCCCCGACATGTCCACTCCCAAATATCTGAATACATTCACCTCCTCCATACTCTCTCCTCCAATCTGATATCCTATCTTTCGTCACC
>WNWK01006152.1:0-109631 GCA_009830355.1 Cherax destructor | reverse complement strand
TCTTTCACTATAAGACAAACTTAATTACTGTACCACGGTGCCTCAACAGTTAGTTACACATAAACACTTTATATGAAAAAGTTAGCAGAGTATTTGAGTGTTACTAATAGATAAGTATCACAACCACCTTGAGTACGTGAGTGATACTAATATAAATATTAGAATATAGTGTATTCGAATCATCGTGTGTGTGATCAAATTAGCAGCACAAAAGAAGACAGATGAAGGAAAACACGAATAAAAGCCCCAGGTCCCACTCAAGCAGCCCAAAAGGGCCAACTGATCACAGCTGAGAGGAAGTTGAGCTGAGAGAAAGCTGAGACGAGGCAGTGAGCAGGTGGACGGAGGGTATAATCCTGAATAAAATAAAAGTGGATGAAGCTGGTTTAGAGAGATCTAAAAATAGAGATCTTTTGCGACTGGGCAGAACAATTTACAAGTTAATTAAGGTTTAGAGAGGCTACAGACAATCCCTTTTATCAACAATGGGATCGGTGTGAGCAAAAACAAATTGTCACTTGGCTTTGTCGTAATTAAAGCCTCCCAGCATGATAAGTTTGTTAGTCAGGTTATGGAGAACTTCCGTAATGAAACCCAGTAAACTACAAGCAAGAATAACATTAGTAGAGTGATAGATCAGTGTTGACAGGAATTTTGCAGTAATAGAAAGTGGAAAAGGAATCATGAATGACACATTCGTGTAGCGCCACAATATACGCCAACTTTTATTCTAAGACTGAGACGAATATTACGACCATGAAAGTTAAAAAGAGACGAAATAGAAAAAACAAGGAATTTCCTGACCTTTGTTTAACAAAAGATTAATTTTTGCCGACTGAAAATTACAGCAAAGAGAGTAAACTCTGTCACATTGGGGTCCAAATACCCAAAGATGAATACACAACAAGAATAAGATTAATGAAGTTTTGGGTATTAGGTAATTGTGCACGGTGGCTACGGTCACCGTTATGAAAGACTGGGTATACCACGGTACTCTTGTGGAGCGCAGGAAACACCACAGGCTACCAGTAATGTGACGTGGGAAGTGACGCTCACTGTACACGCTGTGATTCTCTGCTTCAGAAAATATGTGAAAACTTTTAAAAAGATAAAATACCTAACTTTATAAAATAATACGTGTAAAATTTAAAGCATACGTATATTTCTCAACTTCGCACTCAACAAACTAACAATTAAGTTGGATATATGCTGAGGGGTGTATCTCTGTGCATGAAGTGGGAGTAGTAGTGTATACACCCAGAGGTGTGCGTATCTCAGTATTTATACGCTAAAGAGTTTTATCCCTATATCAGGGATTACAGTACTTTTGACAGGTGCTGTACAGGCGACACAACCTTAACAACCTTAACAAAGGACCCCAATGGAAATAAGTCACTCTGTCTGACTTTTTTGGGTTATCCTAGGTTCTCTACACATATGCTGCTATGTATGATAATGTATGTAAATGTATTTGTGTATACCTGAATAAACTTACTTACTTACTTAACCCTCGTGTAGTAGAAAGGCTTTAAACCTAATAAATTAATCATCAGTGTTCTGTCGTATACTGATTTATGGGGAAAAAATATCTGGTCACCCCCAACTCAAAACGATTTTGCTGATAAGATTGAGAACTTTGTTACTGGTACAATATCTAAAGTATTATGCTGCAGTCTTGTTATACAAACACTTTTAGTCTAGCTGGAAACAAACACATCTTAAATTTAACTGAAAACAAACATCTTGAGTCTAACCGGAAACAAACATCTTGAGTCTAACCGGAAACAAACATCTTGAGTCTAATCGGAAACAAACATCTTGATAAACTGGCAACACACACCCGTCTTTACTAACCGGAAATATCCGTTTTTGACTAATTTAAAAAACTAGACTCACTGGAAAAGAAAAACACATCATGACACGGGAGCCTTTCCGAGAGCTAGAGTCTGACCGGGATCTAGTATCTATCATATAGCTAGTTTCTGTCAGAGCTAGATTGAGCCTGTTAGTGTCTTCCGGTTTGAGAATAGTCGGTCAAAGATAGTTGTGTTTGCGTGTACGTTTGATTCCTTGTTAACTGGGAATGTCCAGGTGTGGTTCACCTCTTGTTGAAAATAATATAAAATACCGACAAGTTTTAGATTAAGACACATGTGCAACAGTTGGTTGCCTTTAATGATAAACTTTCACCTACACAGAAGCTTTCTTCAAAGACAAAGGCAGCAGTAGTAATGATATAAAAATGATGTAATCAGTCCATCAACCTTGGAGAAAAAGTATTTGAGGAGGTCAGTCCCTCAGCCTGGAAAGGCTGAGGGACTGACTGGTGTAGGAAAGGGGAGGAAGGAAGGGGAAGTGGAGGGAGTGGATAAAGAGGCAATCAATCAGTTGGTCCACGGGACTATAAGCACTGTGGTGATCAATTCTCCCAAGTGATTTTTGCGTGACTGTCGCCTCTCTTTCCCTTCTCCTTCAATCATTTCCTCCTCACCCAGAAGTACCCTTCCCGAGGTTCCCACCCTACACCCCCTCTTCCTTCCTCAACACCACTGTTCGTCCATTCTAGTACTCCAGCGTCTCCAACACTACTGTTTACCTTCTCACCAGTATAGCCTCACCACCATCACAATACCACCAACACCACTGTAACAACACCACCCCCACATTCGCACCACAGCCACATCACCATCACAACCACCCCATTACTACTACAATTACACCACTACCACAACCATACCATTACTACTATATTTACACCACAACCCTCATCGCTCTGGTTACACCATCACTACAAACACAAACTTACTACCACCATAATCACATTAATCATCACCACCACAGCCACATCACCACCACAACCACACCATCAACAATAACCCTTTCCCGCAGCACACAACACACCAACTTAACGAGGCCATCGCTCACCATCCTGGTCACAATCACCAGAAGTAGGTCACTACTACTGCTACACCCACCTCACTACGCACGCAGCTATCAGCACCAATTAGCAAGCACGGAACTGGTGAGGGGTGAGGAGGCTATAATATGCTAATCTAGTGAGTTAAGAATGCTGTTAGAGAGGCAACCCAGGTTAGTTACCCTCCACCTATTATTATTATTATTATTATTATTATTATTATTATTATTATTGCAAGGTTAACCCCATGAAGGTCATAGAGCGCCAAAGGAATGGGAAGTAATCAGGTGTGATCCGAGGGACTGGATTAGAAATTAAATTCTTCTCGGATCAAGAGATCTTCGCCAGCATGAAGGTCGAGCAAGACGCCAGGGTGAGGAGCCAGGGTCAGGAGCCAGGGTCAGGAACCAGGGTGAGGAACTAGGGTGAGGAGCCAGGGTGAGGAACCAAGGTAAGGAGCCAGGGTCAGTAGCCAGGGTGAGGAAACAGTGTAAGGAGCCAGGGCCAGGAGCCAGGGTTGAGTCAGGGAGAGGAACCAGGGTAAGGAATCAGGGTCAGGAGCTAGGGTCAGGAGCCAGGGTGAGGAGCCAGGGTTAGGAACCAGAGTAAGAAGCCAGGGTCAGGAGCCAGGGTGAGGAACCAGGGTGAGGAACCAGGGTGAGGAGCCAGGATGAGGAGCCAGGGTGAGGAAACAGGGTGAGTAACTAAGGTGAGGAGCCAGGGTGAGAAACCAGGGTTAGGAGCCAGGGTCAGAAGCCAGGGTGAGGAGCCAGGGTAAGGAATCAGGGTAAGGAGCCAGGGTCAGGAGCCAGAGTCAGGAGCCAGGGTAAGGAATCAGGGTAAGGAGCAAGGGTCAGGAGTCAGGGAAGAGTCAAGTAAAATTGGATGAATTTACAAGATGTTTTCTAGTAGAGTATTTTGCACTGTTTCTTAATGTTAGCTCATGGTAGGGAGGATGGTTTATGGTAGGATGGTTTATGGTAGGATGGTTTATGGTAGGGAGGATGGTTTATAGTAGGGAGGATGGTTTATTATAGGGAGGATGGTTTATGGTAGGATGGTTTATTATAGGGAAGATGGTTTATGGTAGGATGGTTTACTATAGGGAGGATGGTTTATGGTAGGGAGGATGGTTTATGGTAGGATGGTTTATGGTAGGGAGGATGGTTTATGGTAGAAAGGATGGTTTATGGTAGGGAGGATGGTTTATTGTAGGGAGAATGGTTTATGGTAGGGAGGATGGTTTATTGTAGGGAGGATGGTTTATGGTAGGGAGGATGGTTTATGGTAGGGAGGATGGTTTATTACAGGGAGGATGGTTTATGGTAGGGAGGATGGGTTATGGTAGGAAGGATGGTTTATGGTAGGGAGGATAGGTTATGGTAGGGAGGATGGTTTATGGTAGGGAGGATAGGTTATGGTAGGGAGGATGAGTTATGGTAGGGAGGATGCATTATGGTATGGAGGATAGGTTATGGTATGGAGGATGGGTTATGGTAGGAAGGATTGGTTATGGTAGGGAGGATAGGTTATGGTAGGGAGGATGGTTTATGGTAGGGAGGATGGTTTATTGTAGGGAGGATGGTTTATGGTAGGGAGGATGGTTTATGGTAGGATGGTTTATGGTAGGGAGGATGGGTTATGATAGGGAGGATGAGTTATGGTAGGGGAGGATGCATTATGGTATGGAGGATAGGTTATTGTATGGAGGATGGGTTATGGTAGGAAGGATGGGTTATGGTAGGGAGGATGGGTTATGGTAGGGAGGATGGGTTATGGTAGGAATGTTAGGAGGAGGATGGGTTATGGTAGGGAGGATGGTTTATGGTAGGGAGGATGGTTTATTATAGGGAGGATGGTTTATGGTAGGATGGTTTATGGTAGGGAGGATGTGTTATGGTATGGAGGATAGGTTATAGTATGGAGGATGGGTTATGGTAGGGAGGATGGGTTATGGTAGGGAGGATGGGTTATGGTAGGGAGGATGGGTTATGGTAGGGAGGATGGGTTATGGTAGGGAAGCTGAATCATGGTAGGGAGGATGGGTTATGGTAGGGAGGATGGGTTATGGTAGGGAGGATGGGTTATGGTAGGGAAGCTGAATCATGGTAGGGAGGATGGGTTATGGTAGGGAGGATGGGTTATGGTAGGAAGGATGGGTTATGGTAGGGAGGATGGGTTATGGTAGGGAGGATGGGTTATGGTAGGGAAGCTGAATCATGGTAGGGAGGATGGGTTATGGTAGGGAGGATGGGTTATGGTAGGAAGGATGGGTTATGGTAGGAAGGATGGGTTATGGTAGGGAGGATGGGTTATGGTAGGGAGGATGGGTTATGGTAGGGAGGATGGGTTATGGTAGGGAGGATGGGTTATGGTAGGGAGGATGGGTTATGGTAGGGAAGCTGAATCATGGTAGGGAGGCTAATATTCAACCATTATATCACTGTGAGCTTCTCTCTTAAATTCTGAGAGCATCTTTGTCCTCGTTCCAACTGAAGGAAACTCACTCAAGCTAATTAATCTTAATGAAAAGATGTTCTGCAACACTTGCAACATGAACACAACACAGTGCAAGATGCGAGTCACTTGAGTAACATCCCAGGATAAAAGATGACAGGAATTTTGTCCTCACTTCGTAAAACATTCTAATAGACTGTTTTGATGAGTACATCCTCCACAGTGTTGTGGTGGTGATGAGCTAATCCTTCACAACTAGCATTTAAGAATTGATCCCCTGAATATCCGATTCAATGTGGATAAAAATAAGGTCTTACCTGGTGGGTTCATCGTCTTGCATCATGTTCACGGGTCCTTCAACATGTCGAAACCTTCTTTCAATAACCTATAGCCCGACAAAGCTTAAAACATGATTATTTAACCTGATTATTCCACCATGAATATTCGACATGAACAGTCCACCACTTCAACCCACACTTCATTATGGGAACGCGTATGTAACAATAAAATGATGTGACCACAATGATAACATCCTACTACGACCATCACCACCACTGGTAATCACAATGATAACATCCTACTACGACCATCACCACCACTGGTAATCACAATGATAACATCCTACTACGACCATCACCACCACTGGTAATCACAATGATAACATCCTACTACGACCATCACCACCACTGGTAACTAAACACCCACTGAAACCCAAATTAAACACTCATCTACGACCAACACCACCACTGGTAATCACAATGATAACATCCTACTACGACCATCACCACCACTGGTAATCAGAAGTTGTTGCAAGTTTAAGACACATACATAACACAATGACAGTTAACAGTCATTGGAGGGCTGGGGGAAATACTATAAAATACACACTATTAATAGTGAAAAAAAAAGTTATAATGAATGATAGGATTTCTGCATGTGCTGCAATCTACGCTTTTCGGGAGCACGACAGCCTTAAGATTAGCAGCACAAATCATATAGAGAGAGGAAGGTCAAATACACCGGGACGGGGGGGGTGGACGGGGGGAAGAGTTCCAGACAAAAGCCCCCTAGGACAAAAGCCCTCTTACACAAAAGCCCCTTAGAACAAAAACCCTCTCAATTAAAACGCAAAGGACAAAAAAACCCTCGGTTAGGTCAGGCTGGGTTGGGTTACACTCGGGGCATTTGTCCTACGCTCCAAATACACAGCTTTTGTCGTCCTGGACAATATCTTCAGAACAAAATTAGCATTTCCATCATCTTATACTCCATTAGTCCTTCTGGTCCTGTCACACTCCAGTCCGACTGTGGCAAACTGGAGGAAAATGGTAGTTTCTCCAGAAGACAGCAGTACACCTCTCACCCTTGCTAGTGCCAGGACTCACCCTTGTTAATGCCATAAGATAGCAACACACGTCTCACCCTCGTGACTACCACAAGATAGCAACACACCTCTCACCCTTGTGACTGCCAGAAGATAGCAACACACGTCTCACCCTCGTGACTACCACAAGATAGCAACACACCTCTCACCCTTGTGACTGCCAGAAGATAGCAACACACTTCTCACCCTTGTGACTGCCAGAAGATAGCAACACACCTCTCACCCTTGTGACTGCCAGAAGATAGCAACACACGTCTCACCCTCGTGACTACCACACGAGAGCAACACACGTCTCACCCTTGTAACTGCTAGAAGATAACAACACACGTCTCACCCTTGTGACTGCCAGAAGATAGCAACACACGTCTCACCCTTGTGACTGCCAGAAGATAGCAACACACGTATCGCTCTTGTGACTGCCAGAAGATAGCAACACACGTCTCACCCTCGTGACTACCACACGATAGCAACACACGTCTCACCCTTGCGACTGCCAGAAGATAGCAACACACGTCTCACCCTTGTGACTGCCAGAAGATAGCAACACACGTCTCACCCTTGCGACTGCCAGAAGATAGCAACACACGTCTCACCCTTGCGACTGCCAGAAGATAGCAACACACGTCTCACCCTTGTGACTGCCAGAAGATAGCAACACACGTCTCACCCTTGCGACTGCCAGAAGATAGCAACACACGTCTCACCCTTGTGACTGCCAGAAGATAGCAACACACGTCTCACCCTTGTGACTGCCAGAAGATAGCAACACACGTCTCACCCTCGTGACTACCACACGATAGCAACACACGTCTCACCCTTGTGACTGCCAGAAGATAGCAACACACGTCTCACCCTTGTGACTGCCAGAAGATAGCAACACACGTCTCACCCTTGCGACTGCCAGAATATAGCAACACACGTCTCACCCTTGTGACTGCCAGAAGATAGCAACACACGTCTCACCCTTGCGACTGCCAGAAGATAGCAACACACGTCTCACCTTGTGACTGCCAGAAGATAGCAACACACGTCTCACCCTTGTGACTGCCAGAAGATAGCAACACACGTCTCACCCTTGTGACTGCCAGAAGATAGCAACACACGTCTCACCCTTGTGAGTGCCAGGTCTCACCCTCGTGAGTGCCAGGTCTCACCCTCGTGAGTGTCAGGTCACACCTCGTGAGTGCCAGCTCATCACACCCTACTTGATGTTTACCATCACATTCACTAACCATCAAACAGCCTCAAAATGAACAATTAAAAATTCAGTAATTCACTCTTTGACAGGATAATTTCTAACTCATAAACTATACAAAACACATCTACATGTGTGTTCAATTATCCTAAACACAGACTGAAGTGTTTTTATCCTTACTAAATATATTAATTCCAAAATACAACAATATTTTGCCACATTCGCTAAGCTAATTTTGCTTCACGAAGTTCTGTAAACATGAGAGAAGCCTGGAAGTATCTGCTTAATTACATTAAACCAATAATAAGGACAGAAATACATAAATGTTACAAGGTATTCCTGGCATACCTTGTAACATAGACATGTTACAAGGTATTCCTGGCATACCTTGTAACATAGACATGTTACAAGGTATACCTGGCATACCTTGTAACATAGACATGTTACAAGGTATTCCTGGCATACCTTGTAACATAGACATGTTACAAGGTATACCTGGAATACCTTGTAACATAGACATGTTACAAGGTATTCCTGGCATACCTTGTAACATAGACATGTTACAAGGTATTCCTGGCATACCTTGTAACATAGACATATTACAAGGTATTCCTGGCATACCTTGTAACAACCTCGGTTTCAAATAGATGTATTTCAATCGCTGCGCGAACCAAGAAAGTTATCCCCGTATTTGACAATCCCAGTCCCCTGTGCCGCACTGCATGCGATTGGAATAGTGCAGAGTGTGGCATAAGTTGGTATTGCAGTTAAATATTATCACTGATGATCCTAAGGGAATCCAAAGAGACATTGACAAATCATCACTAGGAAACTAATTTCCTCCTTAAACTTAAAAACGCATCATAAAACCTCGGATTTTCACAAGTCAAATTAACACCCACACAACTCAAAATTAATATAAAAATATTTACAATAAAGATACACCAGTATTTAGGGTTTGAAGACGATCACAAGAACCATTTCCAACAATTTTCATTATAAAAAGAGACATTTACAACAGTTTTATTAATAAAACTGGCAAACTGAAATTTATACAATTCAAAGTGAGTAACAATCTATGGTTTAACAAAGCCACCAATGGTAAAAGTTTGAAGCTGATCAGAAAAGGCATTCGCCAGTAATTCATCTGATTCCAAATATTCCAAGTTTTTTTTTAACTGTTTCAATAAAATTTAAAATTTATACTTAGATTAAACTTATAGGTTGTCATCCTTATTATAGAACGCATCCTCAATAATATTTTGGAAGCCAATAAGAAGCATTCCTTAGTTACTGAATAAAAATGATACTATTCAATAAAGTTGGCAAACTGGGACTTATGGAAGCCAATAACAGCTGATCCTTGTGTTACAGAGGCCCTGAGATGAATCAGGTACGATCCTGGCCCTGAGATGAATCAGGTACGATCCTGGCCCTGAGATGAATCATGTACTATCCTGGCCCTGAGATGTATCAGGTACGATCCTGGCCCTGAGATGAATCAGGTACTATCCTGGCCCTGAGATGTATCAGGTACTATCCTGGCCCTGAGATGCATCAGGTACTATCCTGGACCTGAGATGTATCAGGTACTATCATGGACCTGAGATGTATCAGGTACTATCCTGGAACTGAGATGTATCAGGTACTATCCTGGCCCTGAGATGTATCAGGTACTATCCTGGCCCTGAGATGTATCAGGTAATATCTTGGCCCTGAGATGTATCATGTACTATCTTGGCTCTGAGATGTATCAGGTACTATCCTGGCCCTGAGATGTATCAGGTACTATCCTGGACCTGAGATGTATCAGGTACTATCCTGGCCCTGAAATGTATCAGGTACTATCTTGGCCCTGAGATGTATCAGGTACTATCTTGGCCCTGAGATGTATCAGGTACTATCCTGGCCCTGAGATGTATCAGGTACTATCCTGGCCCTGAGATGTATCAGGTACTATCCTGGCCCTGAGATGTATCAGGTACTATCCTGGCCCTGAGATGTATCAGGTACTATCTTGGCCCTGTGATGTATCAGGTACTATCCTGGACCTGAGATGTATCAGGTACTATCCTGGCCCTGAGATGTATCAGGTACTATCCTGGACCTGAGATGTATCAGGTACTATCCTGGACCTGAGATGTATCAGGTACTATCCTGGACCTGAGATGTATCAGGTACTATCCTGGACCTGAGATGTATCAGGTACTATCCTGGACCTGAGATGTATCAGGTACTATCCTGGACCTGAGATGTATCAGGTACTATCCTGGACCTGAGATGTATCAGGTACTATCCTGGACCTGAGATGTATCAGGTACTATCCTGGACCTGAGATGTATCAGGTACTATCTTGGCCCTGAGATGTATCAGGTACTATCTTGGCCCTGAGATGTATCAGGTACTATCCTGGCCCTGAGATGTATCAGGTACTATCCTGGCCCTGAGATGTATCAGGTACTATCCTGGCCCTGAGATGTATCAGGTACTATCCTGGCCCTGAGATGTATCAGGTACTATCTTGGCCCTGTGATGTATCAGGTACTATCCTGGACCTGAGATGTATCAGGTACTATCCTGGCCCTGAGATGTATCAGGTATTATCCTGGACCTGAGATGTATCAGGTACTATCCTGGACCTGAGATGTATCAGGTACTATCCTGGACCTGAGATGTATCAGTCGTTTAGAAGAGATAAGCCGAAAATTATTTAAAGTGATTTAACGGGAATAAAATTTCACACAATCTTACACATCAAATCGTCAAATCTGCTCCTAGATTTTTTTTTTAATTTCACTCTCCACCGTCATCGATCTTTTTGGACACCTTATTCTTCGGACGACTGACGTTTCGCCACTCATGAACCCATCCCAGGATGCTGGGAATGGGTTCAACAACTCTGAACACACGGCACTTGAACATGCGAAATGTTCCAAGAATTTGGTCCTCGTTACCGTACACAATTGTTGAAATTTTGAAGCCGACTGAATGAGGCATTCTCGAGTTATTAGTAAAATAAAGGTTGGAGGAAGGAAAAAAAAAAAAAATCAGGTAACCTCTGAAAGTTCCACCTCGAAGTTGGAAATAAAAATTTCACATCACAATAAACCTACAATACTTTCCTTTAAGAATACTCTGCTACCTGCATTAGCCACAACTACTGCAATGCAGTAAACTCTCTTAAAAAGCTGTTCTATATAGCGTGATTTTTTTACAAATGCAATTGAAAGAGTGGATTCAGAATTAAAGAACACGTTCTATGAAGGTCTTCTCTCCTGCTATTCAATAATGGATGAACTTTTTCAATCGTATTTACAAAAAAAAAAAATCGCACTACAGAGGGAGTTTCCTAAATACTACAACTAAGTCGAAAAAATCCTTAGAAATCCACTGGAAGCAGAAGATACATGAGGACACACATGTATTTATATCAATTGATTTTAATATTAACGCATCTTACAAAATGACTCTAAAAGAGAGTCTTGGCTACTATTCAACAATAATATAGAGCTGATATGCTCTATATGCTCTATATGCTCTATATTATATATTAGGTTAAAAGCCTGTGGTCTACACCAATGTCATTAAGGATGCATGTCACCTGTACACCACCAATTAAGAATGCTCTAATCACTAACACTGGAATTTAAGTAATATAAAGGTGTGTATATATACTTACTGAGATAAACACTGCATGATGTATATACACTGCTGCTGCGCAGTGCATACACACTCGAGAGATAGACCACTAAGAATATATATACAAGGTAAACTGGATTAAGTGACACATTAAAGATCAGCACTCAGAGTAGAAAGTCACATTCCACACATATCTGCCTGTATCCCGTGCCCAGATTTCTTCTACTTTCAAAGCCCAGCCTGAGGCCAGACTTCATTGTTGACCTTGTTGTCAAGCAGATTGGCAGCCCTACACTGCCATCACAACCTGGGTTACTTGACACTTTTAGCAAGTAGTGTCCAGAGTAAGACTCGCAATCTTTTGTTGACACTCTCACCAGTTATGTAATTTTAATGCGCGCGCGCGCAAGTACGTACACACACACACACACACACACACACACAAACACACACACACACACACACACACATACACACACGACTCTGTACAACGTGGACGTCAGGCCCATATTGGAGTATGCAGCATCAGTTTGGAACTCACACCTGGTCAAGCACGTCAAGAAATTAGAGAAAGTTCAAAGGTTTGCAACAAGAGTAGTCCCAGAGCTAAGGGAGGGGAATGTCCTACGAAGAAAGGTTAAGGAAAATCGGCCTCACGACACTGGAGGATAGGAGAGTTAGGGAAGACATGATAACGACATATAAAATACTGTGAGAAATTGACAAGGTGGATAGACAGGATGTTCCAGAAATGGAACACGGAAACAAGGGGTCACATTTGGAAGTTGAAGACTCGCATGAGTCAAATTGATGTTAGGAAGTATTTCTTCAGTCACAGAGTTGTCAGGAAGTGGAATAGTCTGGAAAGTGACGTAGTGGAGGCAGGAACCATACATAGTTTAAAGACGAGGTTTGATAAAGCTCATGGAGCAAGGAAAGAGAGAACCTAGTAGCGATCAGTGAAGAGGCGGGGCCAGGAGCTATGAATCGACCCCTGCAACCACAAATAGGTGAGTACACAGTCTGGCATATCGCCTGAGGCACACATCAACTGAATAACCTCTGCTACCAATGCTAGTGTGACAAATCTAAGAGTATCTTTCAGGAATCTCAAGTCATTTCGGGCCATTTATACAACATATGTCAGACTCATCTTGGAGTACGCAGCACCAGTATGGATCCCACGCATTAAGAAGTATGTTAAAAACTGGAGAAAATGCAGAGGTATGCAACGAGACTAGTTGCAGAGGTATGGGGAATGAGCTAACGGCACTGGAGGACAGAAGAACCAGGGAAGACATGATAACATATAGTATAGACAGAGATAGGCTGACTGAGAGGCGGGAAACAGGTACTCAGGGTTACAACTAGTAGCAAAGGTATCGGTAAAGCAGAGTTATAAATACAGGTGTCATTGTCATCAGTGACACTGGTGCTACTGGTGTCACTGATAACTGTTGTGGGTGTCATCAGTGACACTGGTGCTCCTGGTGTCACTAATAACTGCTGTGGGTGTCATCAGTGACACTGGTGCTGCTGGTGTCACTGATAACTGCTGTGGGTGTCATCAGTGACACTGGTGCTGCTGGTGTCACTGATAACTGCTGTGGAAGGTGTCATCCCCGACAACTACACTGATAACTGCTGTGGAAGGATAGTGAGAGCCATATTTGCATAATTGTATTGTGGACAATCTGGGGAGAGTCAGAGTTGTCACTTGTTTATGTCACCACCACCACCATTATTACCACCACCATTATTACCACCACCATTATTATCAGCACCACTACCACCATCATTATTACCACCACCACTACCACCACCATTATTACCACCACCACTACCACCATTATTACCACCACCATTATTATCAGCACCACTACCACCACCACCATTATTATCAGCCCCTCTACCACCACCATTATTACCACCACCACTACCACCACCATTATTACCACCACCACTACCACCACCATTATTACCACCACCACCACCATTATTACCACCAACATTATTATCAGCACCACTACCACCACCATTATTACCACCACCATTATTGCCACCAACATTATTATCAGCACCACTACCACCATTACTACCAGCACCACTACCACCACCATTATTACTAGCACCACTACCACCACCATTATTACCACCACCACTACCACCACCATTATTACCACCACCACTACCGCCACCATTACTACCACCACCACTACCACCATCATTATTACCAGCACCACTACCACCACCTCTACCACCACCATTATTACCACCACCACTACCGCCACCATTATTACCAGCACCACTACCACCACCATTATTACCACCACCACCACCATTATTACCACCACCACTGCCACCATCATTATTACCACCACCACCATTATTATCAGCACCAGTACCACCACCACCATTATTACCAGCACCACTACCACCACCATTATTACCAGCACCACTACCACCACCACCATTATTATCAGCACCACTACCACCACCACCATTATTACCAGAACCACTACCACCACCATTATTACCAGCATCACTACCACCATTATTACCAGCACTACTACCACCACCATTATTATCAGCACCACTACCACCACCACCATTATTACCAGCACCACTACCACCACCATTATTACCAGCACCACCACCATTATTATCAGTACCACTACCACCACCATTATTACCAGCACCACTACCACCACCATTATTACCAGCACCACTACCACCACCATTATTATCAGCACCACTACCCTCACCACCAGTAGCACTACCACCATCACAGTACCACCACCACCACCAGTACTACTACCACAATCACAGTACCACCACCACCAGTACTACTACCACCATCACAATACCATCAAAGCTCATATCTTTTCAAAAAACACTAGAGTAATTAATTACAATTTACAGATTATCACCAGGAAGGTCAAAGTCACACTAGCGGCGACCTTCAATTAACTTTTTCAACCTTATAAAAAAAATCAGTCTCAGGTGATTAACTAAAAGCTCCACCACACAAAAACGATTACTATGTTTTAATAAAATACTGAGAATTTATCTGTGCACAGTACCTCAAGATTCAGTGACCCGTACGTACACTGACCCCCATCACAGTGACCCGTACGTACACTGACCCCATCACAGTGACCCGTACTTACACTGACCCCATCACAGTGACCCGTACGTACACTGACCCCATCACAGTGACCCGTACTTACACTGACCCCATCACAGTGACCCGTATGTACAATGACCCCATCACAGTGACCCGTACTTACACTGACCCCCATCACAGTGACCCGTACTTACACTGACCCCATCACAGTGACCCGTACTTACACTGACCCCATCACATACATGAATCAGCAGGTACACAGTGATTCCCTCAACGTATGAACGAGCGTAAGTATGAGCCAGTGCATACACTCATACAGGGAGCAATACACACACTAACTCCACCATACACATGCGCACTAACCACCTCTCAACACACATGGAGCACAACATACAAAGATAAATTTATAAACTTTACACTATATCCACGAGTCAATACAAACAGCAGTTAAGACATACAATGGTTCACAGAACATACAACAAAGTTCACCATGTACAGGGACCAACATCTGTTATACTCCAATGTAAATATAGAAATAAACTCCTTCGTGTCAATGTTTCTCGATGCAAAAAACAAAAGCGAGGCGAGAGAGGAGAGGTGAGGACAATTAGAAGAAGCTGCAGTAATAATGCCACATACTTTTGGAGTTCAACCCCAGTAACTGTGAGGAAACGAAGATGAGAACGAGAGGTGATCCACAAGAAACACACCACCTCAAAAGCAGATATATTGTAGAATATAATTAGAGGGGGTAAAAGACACACAAACAAAATAACAATGACAGCCCACTCAAAACTAGCAAGTAAATTAGTAACCGTGAGAACCCTGAGCAAAGATTCATTCAGAACACGACACATCACTGAAACAATACTGGAGTGTGCGACCTAAGCACAGGTGGGGGGCCGTAACCACTACTGAGTGGAGTGCCGCTGGAAAACATCAAAGTTATGATGAAGAATTAGACACATGTGCAACATCTTGGTATCTTGTAGACGTTTCGCCATCCAGTGGCTTTACCAATACAAAGCCA
Organism: Cherax destructor; assembly: GCA_009830355.1. Classification (NCBI taxonomy): domain Eukaryota; kingdom Metazoa; phylum Arthropoda; class Malacostraca; order Decapoda; family Parastacidae; genus Cherax; species Cherax destructor. The sequence goes on along the minus strand of WNWK01006152.1, from coordinate 93,882 downwards.
CTAGATGACGAAACATCTACAAGTAAAGATACCCAGATATTGCACATGTGTCTCATTCTCCATCTTGTTGGTATTGTATATCACTGACAACTACCCACTGCTTGAAACCTACCCTCTATACCCTAGGCACATTACCCGTCCACTGCTTCCATCATCTCTTACCCCTCACCTAACTTCACTATCTCCGCTGACTCCTAATACATCCCCCCCTTCCCATCCTACAATCTCTCCTCCTGCTTACACACCTCATCAAACTTAACATCCGACACATCCCCACACATTCTATCCCATTTAACCCAGCAATAACCCACGAGGCGGCCTCTTAAATACAGCCAACACCTCTTCCAGTCTTGTCAACACTTCTTCCCTCACACCCACAACCTCCCACGAACTATCAAGAGCCCTGGGAAACTTTACTAGCCTAACACAACTGAACTGAGGCGCAGGAAAGTGAGAGAGAGAGAGAGAGAGAGAGAGAGAGAGAGAGAGAGAGAGAGAGAGAGAGAGAGAGAGAGAGAGAGAGAGAGAGAGAGAGCAGTGAACCAAAATGGCAGAAAAACAAAGGAACAACCAGACATCGAAGTGCTCACAGAAGCAAAATTCTGGAGTGTAATGTAAATATTGCAACCCTTAAAGGGAGGTGCCTGGACGCATTGTCTCACATTCCCTAAGGTGCTTCTCCCATGAAATAAATATTAAAGGTATTTTTTTCAGAGGATTACTACGTAGTAAGAAAAGGAGGAACAGTGACATTAATGCTAAAGAGGTACACACTAGGCAAGGAGGTAAAGACAAAGGAAGAGGAGACAAATGATAAAAGATCTAGGAGATAAAAGTAAGGAAGGAGTGAGGAGAGATAAAGGAAAGAAGGAATAAGGTTTTCCCTAATACAAAGATGACGATATATTGTCCACACACAGGGACGAACACACTGAGTATGTTACTCTTTACCTTACCAAGGTATCACAGACCTCCACACACAAAAACCAACATATACAGCACCTCTACATAAAACGACCTAAACAAAAAGACGTCTACACACGTATATGGACCGTACATACAAAGGCCATCCAATGTCGGGAACTGCTTACACTCCACGTGCACAGGTTCCTGATGGTTGCAAACAACTTCAACAGCAAGTAACAGAACAAACACAGAGTAACTGTACCAAGACGAAACATAAGAACAACAATATGCAGAGCTCAAAGATATCCTAGATGCATTACGATGGTAGCAGAGAGCCAGCCAGCCCGCCGGTGAGGCCAACCTCAGCCAACACTGGACCAAACCTCAGTGTTCTATACACAATGTAAAGTCAGTGTAAATCAAGGTGCTGAGTCATTTAACGAGGTTACTGAAGCAACGTATCAGTGTCACACCAGAGACAGAGTGGAAGCCACCGTGTAAAAGCTGAGAGAGAGAGAGGATGAGGAAGGAAAAGAGAGAGAAGGGGAATGGAGGACGGGGTGTAGGAAAGAAAAGAGGGGAGCGGAGGGAGAGGAGTTGGAGGGGAGAAAAGTAGGAAAAAGAAACGAGACGAAAGGGAAATGATAAGGAATGGCCAGACACAAGGGAAGGGGAGGAGAGAGGAAGAAATAAAGGAGATAGACGAGGAGTGGAAAGGAACTGATAGGATGAGGAAACTAAAGATGAATGAAGGGATGAGATGGTGAGAATAAAGATGAAGAAAGGGGTGAGATAGTGAGGCTAAAGATGAGAGAGTTAGGAGAAAATAAAGATGAAGGAATTAGATGGTGAGGTTAAAGACGAAACAATTAGATGGAGGGAATAAAGACGAAGGAAGTGGAGAGATTAAAGATGAGGGAATGAGTGAGATAAGGAGAGCAAAGACGAGGGAAGGGATAAGAGAGACAAAAAAAAGCGAAGAGGGGATTAAAGGGAAATGAAGGAGTGAGGAGAGACAAGGGATAGGCAAGAGGAAGAAATTGGTGATGAGATACAACGAGAAGCAAAGATGTTGGAGAGAAGGACGAGTGGAAATGGGTTGAAGAAAGGGGTAAGAAGAGAAGATGGGAAGGATGGATTGTGAGGGATAGATATAAGGGTAGTGAAGGCGAGGGAGATTTTCAGATTCTACCGCCGAAGAGGCTAGTTTATTGTGCACCTTGTATCCAACCTGTGGATGGTACCGCAAGAGCATATGGATACACAAAAGGCCTAGGAACTAGGCCTCAAAGGGGTTAACAGATACACACTGTGCAGGCCAAACATTTCAGAAATGAAGACACCCAGTTGTTGTCTGTGTCATGTTCATCAACATGTTGGTACTGAGTACCATTTATGATGTGACATCGTCAGCAGTGAGTGAGAAATACACACAAGTTACTTGTGAATTTATCATTTAACATATTGTGACCACTATCAGTGTCACAACTACCAGTGTGACTACTACCAGTGTGACCACTACCAGTATGATCACCACCAGTGTAACCACTACCAGTGTGACCACTACCAATGTGACCACTACCAGTGTGACAAGTACCAGTGACCACTACCAGTGTGACAACTATAAGTGTGACCACTACCAGTGTGACAACTACAGTGTGACCACTACCAGTGTGACCACCACCAGTGTGACCACCACCAGTATGATCACCAGTGTGACCACTACCAGTGTGACAAGTACCAGTGACCACTACCAGTGTGACAACAAGTGTGACCACTACCAGTATGATCACCACCAGTGTAACCACTACCAGTGTGACCACTACCAGTGTGACCACTACCAGTATGATCACCACCAGTGACCACTACCAGTGTGACCACTACCAGTGTGACCACTACCAGTATGACCACCACCAGTGACCACTACCAGTGTGACCACTACCAGTGTGACCACCAGTGACCACTACCAGTGTGACCACTACCAGTATGACCACTATCAGTGTGACAACTATCAGTATGACCACTATCAGTGTCACAACTACCAGTGTGACTACTACCAGTGTGACCACTACCAGTATGATCACCACCAGTGTAACCACTACCAGTGTGACCACTACCAGTGTGACCACTACCAGTATGACCACCACCAGTGACCACTACCAGTGTGACCACCAGTGACCACTACCAGTATGACCACCACCAGTGTGACCACTACCAGTATGACCACTATCAGTGTGACAACTATCAGTATGACCACTACCAGTCTGACAACCACCAGACCACTTCCAGTGTGACAACTACCATTATAACCACTAAAAGTATGACCAATATCAGTGTGACCACTATCAGTATGACCACTACCAGTGTGACAACTACCAGTGACCACTACCAGTGTGACCACTACCAGTGTGACCACTACCAGTGTGACAAGTACCAGTGACCACTACCAGTGTGACAACTATAAGTGTGACCACTACCAGTGTGACAACTATAAGTGTGACCCCTACCAGTGTGACAACTACAGTGTGACCACTACCAGTATGACCATCAGTGTGACCACTACCAGTGTGACCACCAGTGTGACCACTACCAGTGTGACCACCACCAGTATGATCACCAGTGTGACCACTACCAGTGTGACAAGTACCAGTGACCACTACCAGTGTGACAAGTACCAGTGACCACTACCAGTGTGACAAGTGTGACCACTACTAGTGTGACAACTACAGTGTGACCACTACCAGTATGACCACTATCAGTGTGACCACTAACAGTGTGACAACTACCAGTTTGACCACTACCAGTATGACCACAAAGTGTGACCACTACCAGTGTGACCACTAACAGTATGACCACTACCAGTATGACCACCATCAGTGTGACCACCACCAGTGTGACCACTACCAGTGTGACAACCAGTGTGACCACTACCAGTGTGACCACTAACAGTATGTCCACTAACAGTGTGACCACTACCAGTATGACCACTACCAATGTGACAAATAACAGTGTGACCACTACCAATGTGACCACTAACAGTATGACTACTACCAGTGTGACCAGTACCAGTATGACCACTACCAGTGTGACCACTACAGTATAAAAACTACCAGTGTGACCACTACCAGTGTGACCACCAGTGTGAAACTACCAGTGTGAGAACCACCAGTGTGACCACTACCAGTGTGACCACTGCCAGTGTGACAAGTACCAGTGACCACTACCAGTGTGACCACCATCAGTGTGACCACTACCAGTGTGACCACCACCAGTGTGACCACCACCAGTGTGACCACTCCCAGTGTGACCATCATCAGTGTGACCATCAGTGTGACCACTACCAGTGTGAGCGCCACTGTCACTATGTATGTACACTAGGAGTTATCCAGGTCACACAAGGTCAGGTCTTCCCCGCGCCCCTGCAAGCTCTTCCTGTCAAGCCTTGACGGACACTCCCCTACCATAAGAAACATCTAATATCGCCAGTATTAACCTTAACTGTCTCCCTCACCTACACTGCCTCCCTCACCTACAGTGCCTCCCTCACCTACACTGCCTCCCTCACCTACACTGCCTCCCTCACCGACACTGTCTCCCTCACCTGCACTGCCTCCCTGACCTACACTGTCTCCCTCACCTACACTGTCTCCCTCACCTACACTCTCTCCCTCACCTACACTGCCTCCCTCACCGACACTGTCTCCCTCACCTGCACTGCCTCCCCTCACCTACACTGCCTCCCTCACTTACACTGCCTCCCTCACCTACACTGTCTCCCTCACCTACACTGTCTCCCTCACCAACAATGCCTCCTTCACCTTCATTTACACCACTGTGTCACATTCATTTATCCTCTCGCTAGAATTTACATCTTGTACATACAACATAAAGAAAAATATTTAATACAGATAACATGAAGACTCTGAGCATGTTTCTTTCAGCACTGTATGTAGTTTACTTCCAACACTATGTAGTTTACTTCCAACACTATGTAGTTTACTTCCAACACTATGTAGTTTACTCCCAACACTATGTAGTTTACTCCCAAAACTATGTAGTTTACCTGCAATACTATATCTAGTTTACTTCTAACACTACATGTAGTTTACTTCTAACACTATGTGTAGCTTAGTTACTACACTATAAGTAGTTTACTTCCAACACTATGTAGTTTACTTACAACATACGTAGTTTACTTCCATCACTATGCAGTATCAAGGGAGGGTGGTTCAACTGCACTATGCAAACCTCAGTGTCATTCAGTGAAAATGACGACCAAGACTTGAACAAAACGTGGCATCATTATGGTGGAAACTCTGCACCAACTAGTGGCTTTATCAACCCGGGGGAAGAAAAGACTAAAATAAATTGAGAGTGAATTTGAGGCAATCAGTCCCTGAGCCTAGAGATGTGTCGAGTCCATCAGTCTTGATGGAAGTACATCATATGCCTGGAGAAAGGGTTTATATACCGAGACAAATGAGGCGGCTTCACAGGTGTGCAGAGTCCAGTGAATGCCACTAGGTCAGGTAACAGTTGGAGTCGTAGAAGACTTCTCTGTACCAAGATTCCAAGATGATGTTGTATCTGGCAAGTATTATTATATTATTGATTTGGAAAACTAACAGGAAGATTAATGTTGCTGTGAGAGACAAACATTCTGTGAGAGACAGCAATATTATGTGAGAGACAGCAACACTGTGTGAGAGACAGCAACATTACGTGAGAGACAGCAACATTGTGTGAGAGACAGCAACACTGTGTGAGAGACAGCAACATTACGTGAGAGACAGCAACATTGTGTGAGAGACAGCAACACTGTGAGAGACAGCAATATTATGTGAGAGACAGCAACATTGTGTGAGAGACAGCAACACTGTGTGAGAGACAGCAACAATACGTGAGAGACAGCAACATTGTGTGAGAGACAGTAACACTGTGAGAGAGACAGCAACACTGTGTGAGAGACAGCAACACTGTGAGAGACAGCAACACTGTGTGAGAGACAGCAACACTGTGTGAGAGACAGCAACACTGTGTGAGAGACAGCAACACTGTGAGAGAGACAGCAACACTGTGTGAGAGACAGCAACACTGTGTGAGAGACAGCAACATTGTGTGAGAGACAGCAACACTGTGTGAGAGACAGCAACATTACGTGAGAGACAGCAACACTGTGTGAGAGACAGTAACACTGTGAGAGAGACAGCAACACTGTGTGAGAGACAGCAACACTGTGAGAGACAGCAACACTGTGTGAGAGACAGCAACACTGTGTGAGAGACAACAACACTGTGAGAGACAGCAACACTGTGTGAGAGACAACAACACTGTGAGAGACAGCAACACTGTGAGAGACAGCAACACTGTGAGAGACAGCAACACTGTGTGAGAGACAACAACACTGTGTGAGACAGCAACACTGTGTGAGAGACAGCAACACTGTGTGAGAGACAACAACACTGTGTGAGAGACAGCAACACTGTGTGAGAGACAGCAACATTGTGTGAGACAACAACACTGTGTGAGAGACAGCAACACTGTGTGAGAGACAGCAACACTGTGTGAGAGACAGCAACACTGTGTGAGAGACAACAACACTGTGTGAGAGACAGCAACACTGTGTGAGAGACAACAACACTGTGTGAGAGACAGCAACACTGTGTGAGAGACAGCAACACTGTGTGAGAGACAGCAACACTGTGTGAGAGACAGCAACACTGTGTGAGACAACAACACTGTGTGAGAGACAACAACACTGTGTGAGAGACAACAACACTGTGTGAGACAACAACAGTGTGAGAGACAGCAACACTGTGTGAGAGACAGCAACACTGTGTGAGAGACAGAAACACTGTGTGAGAGACAACAACACTGTGTAAGAGACAGCAACACTGTGTGAGAGACAGCAACATTGTGTGAGACAACACTGTGTGAGAGACAGCAACACTGTGTGAGAGACAGCAACACTGTGTAAGAGACAGCAACACTGTGTGAGAGATAGCAACACTGTGTGAGAGACAGCAACACTGTGTGAGAGACAGCAACACTGTGTGAGAGACAGCAAAATCTTGCAGTCTTGGTAAAGGGTAATCTTAAACAATGTCAACACTTGCCTTACCTACTGGCGTGACATATGAATACTCCAACTAGTGGACTCCACCTTCCTGTGGCGCCGCCTCCAACTGCTTCAACTCACTTTCTCCATGCATAAACTGTAGTTATATCCAGGCTGGTGGCCTGAACACATCATCTCCAGACTTGAGGGACTGATTACCGCAAACTCCCTTTCATATATATATATATATATATATATTTTACTCTTGAATGGGACTGACGAAGCCACTGGTTAGCGAAAGAAAATGGGGAATGATAGTAAATGAAGCTTGATCCAAGGAACGTGAGGGTAGCTCTTATTCCTGGATCAAGAGCACCTTCACCGGCACACCCTTGAATAGCAAATCTTAAAAAAAACAAAAGTATCAGTAAAAAGATTTACACAGAGCAAATGTAAGGTCATACACAGGTTATACATATGTTATACACAGGTCATACATATGTTATACACAGGTCATACACAGGTCACACACATGTTATACACAGGTCATATATGATATAAGTCATAAAGGGGTCATGCACAGGACATACACAGGTCATACAGGGCATACGTCATACAAAGACATACAGAGAATATACACAGATCATGCAAAACACACACAGGTCATACAAAGAACATACACAGGTTGGACAATAAACAGGTCACACGTCATTTACACTAATTTATTGCAGTGTAAATATTATCATTACATACTTTATCTCTTTAATGAAGGCCAATTATCATTTTAAGTAACTTAATTTATCACTGAACACTAGTGGCAGTGTTGTGGAGACACTAGTGGCAGTGTTGTGGAGACACTATTGGCAGTGTTGTGGAGACACTAGTGGCAGTGTTGTGGAGACACTAGTGGCAGTGTTGTGGATACACTAGTTGCACTGTTGTGGAGACACTAGTGGCAGTGTTGTGGAGACACTAGTGGCAGTGTTGTGGAGACACTAGTGGCAGTGTTGTGGAGACACTAGTGGCAGTGTTGTGGAGACACTAGTGGCAGTGTTGTGGAGACACTAGTGCAGTGTTGTGGAGACACTAGTGGCAGTGTTGTGGAGACACTAGTGGCAGTGTTGTGGAGACACTAGTGGCAGTGTTGTGGAGACACTAGTTGCACTGTTGTGGAGACACTATTGGCACTGTTGTGGAGACACTAGTGGCAGTGTTGTGGAGACACTAGTGGCAGTGTGGGGAGACACTAGTGGAGTGTTGTGGAGACACTAGTGGCAGTGTTGTGGAGACACTAGTGGCAGTGTTGTGGAGACACTAGTTGCGCTGTTGTGGAGACACTATTGGCACTGTTGTGGAGACACTAGTGGCAGTGTTGTGGAGACACTAGTGGCAGTGTTGTGGAGACACTAGTTGCGCTGTTGTGGAGACACTATTGGCACTGTTGTGGAGACACTAGTGGCAGTGTTGTGGAGACACTAGTGGCAGTGTTGTGGAGACACTAGTGGCAGTGTTGTGGAGACACTAGTGGCACTGTTGTGGAGACACTAGTGGCAGTGTTGTGGAGACACTAGTGGCAGTGTTGTGGAGACACTAGTGGCAGTGTTGTGGAGACACTAGTGGCACTGTTGTGGAGACACTAGTGGCAGTGTTGTGGAGACACAAGTGGCAGTGTTGTGGAGACACTAGTGGCAGTGTTGTGGAGACACTATTGGCACTGTTGTGGAGACACTAGTGGCAGTGTTGTGGAGACACTAGTGGCAGTGTTGTGGAGACACTAGTGGCAGTGTTGTGGAGACACTAGTGGCACTGTTGTGGAGACACTAGTGGCAGTGTTGTGGAGACACAAGTGGCAGTGTTGTGGAGACACTAGTGGCAGTGTTGTGGAGACACAAGTGGCAGTGTTGTGGAGACACTAGTGGCAGTGTTGTGGAGACACTAGTGGCACTGTTGTGGAGACACTATTGGCACTGTTGTGGAGACACTAGTGGCAGTGTTGTGGAGACACTAGTGGCAGTGTTGTGGAGACACTAGTTGCGCTGTTGTGGAGACACTATTGGCACTGTTGTGGAGACACTAGTGGCAGTGTTGTGGAGACACTAGTGGCAGTGTTGTGGAGACACTAGTGGCACTGTTGTGGAGACACTATTGGCACTGTTGTGGAGACACTAGTGGCAGTGTTGTGGAGACACTAGTGGCAGTGTTGTGGAGACACTAGTTGCGCTGTTGTGGAGACACTATTGGCACTGTTGTGGAGACACTAGTGGCAGTGTTGTGGAGACACTAGTGGCAGTGTTGTGGAGACACTAGTGGCACTGTTGTGGAGAAACTAGTGGCAGTGTTGTGGAGACACTAGTGGCAGTGTTGTGGAGACACTAGTGGCAGTGTTGTGGAGACACTAGTGGCAGTGTTGTGGAGACACTAGTGGCAGTGTTCCGGAGACACTAGTGGCAGTGTTACGGAGACACTAGTGGCAGTGTTGTGGAGACACTAGTGGCACTGTTGTGGAGACACTAGTGGCACTGTTGTGGAGACACTAGTGGCACTGTTGTGGAGACACTAGTGGCAGTGTTGTGAAGACGCTAGTGGCCTGTTGTGGATGCGCTAGTGGCACTGTTGTGAAGACACTAGTGACACTGTTGTGGAGACACTAGTGGCACTGTTGTGGAGAACTAGTGGCACTGTTGTGGAGACACTAGTGGCACTGTTGTGGAGACACTAGTGGCAGTGTTACGGAGACACTAGTGGCAGTGTTGTGGAGACACTAGTGGCACTGTTGTAGAGGCGCTAGTAAAACTGTTGTGGAGACAGAAGTGGCAGTGTTGTGGAGACACTAGTTTCAGTGTTGTGAATGCGCTAGTGGCACTGTTGTGGATGCGCTAGTGGCACTGTTGTGAAGACACTAGTGGTAATGTTGTGGAGACACTAGTGGCAGTGTTGTGGAGACACTAGTGGCCCTGTTGTGGAGACGCTAATAGTAGTAATGGCTGCTGTTGCCTTAGGCCAGTGTTGTTGAGGCGCTAGTGTGCCATACACCGGGTGTGTTCTTATATTTGACGTTCATTACACGTAGCCACGATCCTACCAACCATCAATAACACATCATAAAGCACGGTAGTTTACTGTATGCACCATTCACTCATGGGGTAACTGCCAGTTATACTGGAGGTCTGCCAGACAGGGTGAGGAGGGAAGCCTCAGGGTGAGGAGGAAGCCTCAGGGTAGGCTACCTTGCGTCTTAGGGGTCGTCCTTGAGTTCCAGTTGCTCACAAGCCTGGGGATGGTTAGCACCAGAGAGTGTCTGTCTTCTGTATGGGTGTGGAAAAGCTGTAGCTTCTAACCTAATTAGCTCTAGCTCTAGCTCTCTTTGCTAAAACCCACTCACATTATGTTTAACTCACTGTATGTAGTATACATATTTATAAGTCTGGTGGTGCCGATACATTTCTCCACAACTAACATCTGGTGTTTACTTCAGTTTCTTGATTGCTCTATTGACTGCGCCTTTACTGCTAAATTCCTCTTATTAACGGCCAAGTACAACAGACCTTTTAAAGTACCTGTGGTCGTAATAACTTGTAGCAGTGGTGACTGTAATGTTACCTCGTGCCAGTGTTGTAGAGATGCTAGTAGCAGTGGTGACTGTAATGTTACCTCGTGCCAGTGTTGTAGAGATGCTAGTAGCAGTGGTGACTGTAATGTTACCTCGTGCCAGTGTTGTAGAGATGCTAGTAGCAGTGGTGACTGTAATGTTACCTCGTGCCAGTGTTGTAGAGACGCTGTGATGTTACCTCGTGCCAGTGTTGTAGAGATGCTAGTAGCAGTGGTGACTGTAATTACCTCGTAGCAGTGTTGTAGAACGCTGTAGACTGTCTTAAACGCTGATGTACCTCGTGCCAGTGTTGTAGAGACGCTTGTGATGTTACCCGTGCCAGTTGTTGTAGAACTAGCTGTATGTATGTTACCTCGTCCAGTGTTAGAGCCAGTAGCAGTGGTACTATCTGCCTGTTGTAGAGTGCTATACAGTGACTGTGTTTACCTCGTGCCAGTGTTGTAGAGACGCTAGTAGCAGTGGTGACTGTATGTTACCTCATCCTGTTGTAGAGACGCTAGTAGCAGTGGTGACCTGTAATGTTACCTCGTGCCAGTGTTGTAGAGATGCTAGTAGCAGTGGTGACTGTAATGTTACCTCGTGCCAGTCGTTGTAGAGACGCTAGTAGCAGTGGTGACTGTAATGTTACCTCGTGCCAGTGTTGTAGAGATGCTAGTAGCAGTGGTGACTGTGATGTTACCTCGTGCCAGTGTTGTAGAGACGCTAGTAGCAGTGGTGACTGTAATGTTACCTCGTGCCAGTGTTGTAGAGATGCTAGTAGCAGTGGTGACTGTGATGTTACCTCGTGCCAGTGTTGTAGAGACGCTAGTAGCAGTGGTGACTGTAATGTTACCTCGTGCCAGTGTTGTAGAGACGCTAGTAGCAGTGGTGACTGTAATGTTACCTCGTGCCAGTGTTGTAGAGATGCTAGTAGCAGTGGTGACTGTATGTTACCTCGTGCCAGGTTGTAGAGACGCTAGTAGCAGTGGTGACTGTAATGTTACCTCGTGCCAGTGTTGTAGAGACGCTAGTAGCAGTGGTGACTGTAATGTTTCCTCGTGCCAGTGTTGTAGAGATGCTAGTAGCAGTGGTGACTGTAATGTTACCTCGTGCCAGTGTTGTAGAGATGCTAGTAGCAGTGGTGACTGTAATGTTACCTCGTGCCAGTGTTGTAGAGACGCTAGTAGCAGTGGTGACTGTAATGTTACCTCGTGCCAGTGTTGTAGAGACGCTAGTAGCAGTGGTGACTGTAATGTTACCTCGTGCCAGTGTTGTAGAGATGCTAGTAGCAGTGGTGACTGTAATGTTACCTCGTGCCAGTGTTGTAGAGACGCTAGTAGCAGTGGTGACTGTAATGTTACCTCGTGCCAGTGTTGTAGAGATGTTAGTAGCAGTGGTGACTGTAATGTTACCTCGTGCCAGTGTTGTAGAGACGCTAGTAGCAGTGGTGACTGTAATGTTACCTCGTGCCAGTGTTGTAGAGATGCTAGTAGCAGTGGTGACTGTAATGTTACCTCGTGCCAGTGTTGTAGAGATGCTAGTAGCAGTGGTGACTGTAATGTTACCTCGTGCCAGTGTTGTAGAGATGCTAGTAGCAGTGGTGACTGTAATGTTACCTCGTGCCAGTGTTGTAGAGACGCTAGTAGCAGTGGTGACTGTAATGTTACCTCGTGCCAGTGTTGTAGAGACGCTAGTAGCAGTGGTGACTGTAATGTTACCTCGTGCCAGTGTTTTAGAGATGCTAGTAGCAGTGGTGACTGTAATGTTACCTCGTGCCAGTGTTGTAGAGATGCTAGTAGCAGTGGTGACTGTAATGTTACCTCGTGCCAATGTTGTAGAGATGCTAGTAGCAGTGGTGACTGTAATGTTACCTCGTGCCAGTGTTGTAGAAACGCTGTGATGTTACCTCGTGCCAGTGTTGTAGAGACGCTGTGATGCTACCTCGTGCCAGTGTTGTAGAGACGCTAGTGAGAGTGGTGACTGATGTTGCAGGCAGCTTGGCAAGTAAGGACTATAAATCTGCACGAATCGGTGTGGCTGCATTGAAGGTTAAATATTTATAAGGCTCGTTGCTTCCAGTCTCTAATGAAGATAGGAAAGTAAAGCTTCTAACGTGCTTGCAGTATGGTATACATACATCGCAGTTGAGCTTGCAACTTACAGTAGAAAAAGAAACCTATGACAAACATTGCTTTCTTGACGTCCTCATAAACAAGTCACTAGTCTCCGGAAACCTACTATTATTTACTTTTACTCCTGTCAAGACACCAAAATCAAGAGAGACATCATAATAGGCTTTGATTTAAGAACCTCCCTAATCTGCAGCCCAGATTTCCGAGTCGCAGACTGCCTTTATAAACCAGCTTCTCTACCTTCATCAGAAAGTGCAAGAAACGCTCCTTCCAAATCTTCAGGCAACGACATCAGTTCTCACAAAGTTTTGTTAAGTTGCCACAAATATGTCTACACAACTCTCCCGAGGCGACATGAGTCATCACCACCACCAGCGTCTCATAGTCGCAAGCAGGTGACCCTGGCGAAATATAGATAGATATCCATTTTCTGCAGGGTTCACCGGAAGTGCCACTTGCCCATAATGACACCAAAAACGTTGCTCAGAAAGTAACTATACAGCAGAAGTCTGTTGCAGAAGTGACTTAATGCAGCAGCCTTTGCCTCCAAATGAATCCCTTCGTTACCCGGTCATTAACCTGACTAACCTCACGTCCCTGGGCAGTAAATACTGGTGAACCTGTGAAGCTTCCCTGGACCAGCAACCCCTGAACCGGTAACCCCTGGACCGGCAACCCCTGGACTGACAAGTCCTGGACCAGCAACCCCTGGAATAACAATCCCTGGATTGTCAACCCCCTGGACCTCATACTATGATTTTCTTCGATTTTCTTCCAATATTCTGGAATAAGTGAATATGTCAGTAAGGAATGTGGATGCACGATGGAGAATTGTAGAAATAAATTTTGAGCCTTAATATAGTGTGGAGAGATGTAGGAGAGATAACGTAGTGGTGGAGTGGGTCAAAGAGGTGTGGGAGTGGGTTGTAGGGGTGGAAGTGAATCAAAGAGATATGGGAGTGGATTGTAGGGGTGGAAGTGAATCATAAAGGTTGTGGGAGTGGGTTGTAAGGGTGGTGTAGTGCTGGTCATGGGCCACCACAAAGAAAGCTGTAACGAGCCTTCACTTCCGGTGACCAGGGTATAAACAATACCAAAAACCCTGGATGAATAAGAAAAAAAATTGTTCCCAAAGAGAAAATGGTGAACACTGCCGCTGAAAACCCCAGAGGATGAAGAGGCAGACACCCGTCAGGGTGGGTGAGCGCACAACATCCGCAGCATGACACATACTGCTCCAATGAGAATGCAAAGCTACCAAGGAAGATGGGAGTCCCAGAAAACAATTGGAGTATTATGCCACTAAGGTCCAGAGATTTAGAAGAACACACACAAAAGTCTATACAGGAAAGTGTGTTTAAGACATGGAGAGGAATAGTAGTAAGAAAAAGCCTCTAACTAGTCCCCAGGAGTAAGACGTACACACTCCACCAAGGATGGTGCAATGGCAATAAAATATTTACATAGTTCTAAGTGAAAGTCAAGCGTTCATTTTATAAAGCCCATCAACACAAAGTTCAGACCCTACCAGGAGAAAGCTTTCTCCAGTAGCTCATCTGAATCCAACAAATCCAAGTTGCATATCAATTTAGTGATACTGATGTGGCAAAATAGGACCTATGCGGCCCAACAACAACGAGAACTTTACATTCTGAAAAAACACACCATGGCTGAAAATTTGAAGCTTATCAGAAGAGGCATTTACAGATATTACACAGATTTCAATAATTTCAATATTTATAAAGTAATTTTTGTATTCTCACAATTATGAATGCACACGAACTAAACTGAATGGGAACTATCCTGGTCGTAAGATGCATCAGCCAGTAAATACTGAAGCCATTCAAAAGAGGCAGACTCAAATCTTTTTAAATTAAACGAGAATCAAAATTTAACAGCATTTTACATATATAATTGGTGAACATATACATGTGAATTTTACTATCCGCCATCGTCGCATTAGGAGGCACCTTTATAAACATTTAAAGCTACGCTGCAAAGGGATTTGGAAGTTACTGAAGCCATTCCAGGATGCTGGGAATGTGTTCAACTTTGGTCATAAGGCATCAACACATGCCATCTGTTCCTAGAATCTTGTCTTTGATACCGTATACCAGCGTTGATAATTTTAAGTTAATTAGATGACGTCTCGTGTTATGAGCGAAATAAAAAATTCAGGTAACAGCACAAGATCCCCCTTCAGGGGTACCTAATAAGGCCGTCTTCACACTGTTGTCTGGTAGTAACTGAGATGTGAGGATTGTTGTCTGGAAGTAACTGAGTTGTGAGGATTATTGTCTGGAAGTAACTGAGTTGTGAGGATTATTGTCTGGAAGTAACTGAGTTGTGAGGATTGTTGTCTGGTAGTAACTGAGATGTGAGGATTGTTGTCTGGAAGTAACTGAGTTGTGAGGATTGTAGTCTGGTAGTAACTGAGGTGTGAGGATTGTTGTCTGGTAGTAACTGAGATGTGAGGATTGTTGTCTGGAAGTAACTGAGGTGTGAGAATTGTTGTCTGGTAGTAACTGAGGTGTGAGGATTGTTGTCTGGTAGTAACTGAGGTGTGAAGATTGTTGTCTGGTAGTAACTGAGGTGTGAGGATTGTTGTCTGGAAGTAACTGAGGTGTGAGGATTGTTGTCTGGTAGTAACTGAGGTGTGAGGATTGTTGTCTGGTAGTAACTGAGGTGTGAGGATTGTTGTCTGGTAGTAACTGAGGTGTGAGGATTGTTGTCAGAAAGTAACTGAGGAGTGAGGATTATTGTCTGGTAGTCAGTGAGGTGTGAGGATTGTTGTCTGGAAGTAACTGTGGTGTGAGGATTGTCTGGTAGTAACTGAGGTGTGAGGATTGTTGTCTGGTAGTCAGTGAGGTGTGAGGATTGTTGTCTGGAAGTAACTGAGGTGTGAGGATTGTTGTCTGGTAGTCAGTGAGGTGTGAGGATTGTTGTCTGGTAGTAACTGAGGTGTGAGGATTGTCTGGTAGTAACTGAGGTGTGAGGATTGTTGTCTGGTAGTCAGTGAGGTGTGAGGATTGTTGTCTGGTAGTAACTGAGGTGTGAGGATTGTCTGGTAGTAACTGAGGAGTGAGGACTATTGTCTGGTAGTCAGTGAGGTGTGAGGATTGTTGTCTGGAAGTAACTGTGGTGTGAGGATTGTCTGGTAGTAACTGAGGTGTGAGGATTGTTGTCTGGTAGTCAGTGAGGTGTGAGGATTGTTGTCTGGTAGTAACTGAGGTGTGAGGATTGTTGTCTGGTAGTAAATGAGGTGTGAGGATTGTTGTCTGGTATCAGTGAGGTGTGAGGATTGTTGTCTGGTATCAGTGAGGTGTGAGGATTGTTGTCTGGTATCAGTGAGGTGTGAGGATTGTTGTCTGGTATCAGTGAGGTGTGAGGATCGCTGACACTCGTCTGAGAGTATTCACATAACTCTCACATGAACATTTCCGCATTTTTGCGCTGCGGTTCTCACGCGATTAGCAAACAGAGGATCAAGGACCCACGCGGGTTTAGCACTGAATCATGAAAATACTGAAGAAAATATAGTGTGATACAAGATCAATAATAAGCACTCGATGACCATTATCTTTCATATATTATGCTCAGGCCATAACAAAAAAAAATTGGACAACATAAAACGTGCAGTAGCTTAGTGCCGTAATTATGACAACAACGGGATATCGTTCCTACCTGGAGTGGTGTTCCGGGGGTCAACGCCCCCGCGGCCAGGGCCATGACGATAATGAACCTCCTTGTCATGAACACACAAAGATGTATACACAGATACGCAAGGATCTACAAGATATGGAGGGATACTCTCAATATTACCCACATCCTCAGAGATTACCAGGAGTATACCTGGAGGGTGATCCGAGGGTCAACGCCCCCGTGGCCCGGTCCATGACCAGGCCTCGCAGTGGATCAGGGCCTGATCAACCAGCCTGTTACTGCTGGCCGCACGCAAACTGACGTACGAAACACAGCCCAGCCGGTTAGGTATTGACTTTAGGTGTCCATCCAGCTCCTTCTTGAAGACAGCCAGGGGTCTCTGGTAATTCCCCTTCCAGCATACATAACTATGCTGGAAGGCAGTTGAACAGTCTTGGGCCCCTGACACTTATTGTGTTTTCTCTTAGTGTACTCATGGCACTCTGGAATGTAATATCTATACCTATGTACTTGCTGCATCCACTCCGGAGTGCTTTAATGTGTCATCGCTGTCTATTTGAAATCTGCTAGAACAGATTACCAGACTTTACAAATCCAGCGAGATGCTACTTGCCTTAAACTTTAATGATTTATACGAACTGAAGCAGTGGCAACGGAATCAGTGACTAATCAGTCAAGTTGTGATGGTTGTGGGGGCTTGCGGGCCGCTAGCAGCAACAGCTTGTTAGTCAAGGTAGGCTGCCATCAGGCTGCAAGGGTAGAAGAACCATCGACACTAATCACTGCCACCTGCACCATCTTCACCCACACTCCTCTCTACATTAATATAAATTATGCGTGTCTACTCTCTGTAAAAAAATTGTATTTAGTATGTTCTTCATATGTACTCACCTAATTGTGGTTGCAGGGGTCGAGATTCAGCTCCTGGCCCCTGGTGTGTGTGTGTGTGTGTGTGTGTGTGTGTGTGTGTACTCACCAAACTGTACTCACCTAATTGTAGTTACAGGGGTCGATTCATAGCTCCTGGCTCCTCCTCACTAGTCGCTACTAGGTCCACTCTCTCCCTGCTCCATGAGCTTCATCATACCTCTTCTTAAAGCTATGTATGGATCCTGCCTCCACTACATCACTCTCCAGACTGTTCCACTTCCTGACAACTTTATGACTGAAGAAGTACTTCCTAACATCCCTGTGACTCATCTCCTACAATCGTGTCATTACAATTTCGTGAGTCATGATGACAGCTTTGAGGGGACTTGAGCTAGAGTTCGTCACGGTCATGCTGGTGGGAGATTCGTCTGTAAAAAATTGCATTTGTGGTCACAGTGGTGCCTATGCTAACCTTGCTATGGTGTATAAATATACCTAGTTGAATGAATCTTATTGTAGCCAGCTGGCCCAGTGGCTAGAGCGTCGGTCTGGAGTTTTACGACTCTAACCGCGGGTTCAAGCCCCGCCCGTGGTATGATTCGTTTGCAATCGTGTCATTACGATTTCGTGAGTCCTGTGACTCATCTTAGTTTTCAACTTCCAGTTGTGACCCCTTGCTGCTGTGTCACAGCTCTTGAAACATTCTGTCCCTATCCACCTTGTCAATTCCCCTCAGTAGTTTATATAGCGTTATCATGTTTCCCCTATCCCTCTTGTCCTCCAGTGTCGTCAGGTTGAGGTCCCTTAATGACCTCTCCTCGTAGGACAACCCCCTCAGCTCCGGGACTAGTCTTGTTGCAAACATTTGAACTTTCTTTAATTTCTTGGAGTGTTTGACCAGGTGTGGGTTCCATACTGGTGCTTCATACTCCAATATGGGCCTGACGTACACAGTGTACAGAGACTTGAAAGATTCCTTCCTAAGGTGTCGAAACGTTATTCTTAAGTTTGCCAAGCGCTCATATGCTGCAGCAGTTATTTGGTTGATGGGTGCCTTAGATGTGCGCGGTATTATACTCACTCCAAGATCTTTTTCCTTGAGTGAGGTTTGAAATCTTTGGCCCTCTAGCCTGTGCTCTGAAGTCTTCTTTGACCTTCACCAGTCTTCATGACTTTGCACTTGGTGGGGTTAAACTCGAGGAGCCAGTTGCTGGATCAGGCTTGCAGCCTGTTCAGCTCCTTTTGTAGTTCTACCTGAACCTCATCCACTTGAATTCTCCCCATTAGCTTTACGTCATCTGCAAACAGAGACACCTCTGAATCTATCATTTCCGTCATGTCATTCACATATACCGGAAACAGCACTGGCCCTAGGACTGACCCTTGTGGAACTCAGCTTGTCACAGTCGCCCACTCTGACACCTCGTCACCTACCATCACTCCTTGTTTCCTTCCTGTCAGGTATTCTCTGATCCATTGTAGTGCCTTTCCTGTTATTCCTTCCTGCTCCTCTAGTTTTTGCACTAATCCGTTGTGTGGAACTGTGTCGAAAGTCTTCTTACAATCACGGAAAATGCAGACTACCAACCCCTCTCTCTCCTACCTTACTTCTGTCACTTTGTCGTAAAACTCCAGTAGGTTTGTGACACAGGATTTCCCCTCCCTGAAATCGTGCTGGCTATCATGTATAAGCTCATTCCTTTCTAGGTGCTCCACCAGTCTTTTCCTGATAAACCTCTCCATGACTTTGTATACTATACATGTCAGTGACACTGGTCTGTAGTTGAATGCTACCTGCCTGTCCCCTTTCTTAAATATTGGGATTACATTTGCTGTCTTCCACACGTCAGGTAGTTGTCATGTTTCGATAGATGTGTTGAAAATTGTTGTTAGTGTGTTATAATTATCTATTGGACTGGTCTAGTAACCTGTCAGGCAGCGTAGAGGTAGGTGAGATATACGGCCGTTGACTAGCTTCTTCTTTATTGGAATAATGGGGTTCACAGCAGGCAGTGTGAGGTGCGCCGAACCCAGTCCGGGAGGGGAGTGGTTCACAGGTAGGCTCCCGGTCGTCGAATGAGGAAGAGACATGGCCGGGTATGGCTAACTCGAGCACCTGCCCTCTGGTGGGCACTCAGGGAAACTAGGCCCACAACAACTCGCTCCAAGGGAGGACTATAAGAACAAGGCTTACTGTCTACAAGTGGCATACACAGCGCCTTTGCTTCCGCTCTCGCGACCCACAGAGAGATGTCCGGTCCCACCGCCTTTGAGGTATCAAGTTCACTTAGCAGCCTCTTCACTACTTCCTTGGCTGTGTGTTGTGTGTCCAGCACTTGTTGGTGTACCCTACCATTCCGGTCTACTGTAGTCCAGTCTGTCGCCACTGAAAACACTTCCTTAAACTCTCGTGTTTAGCTCTTCACATACTACTGTGTCGTTTCTTGTGATCTCCCCTCCTTCCTTCGTTCCTCAGCCTGAATACTTGGTTCTTGACTGTTGTTTTCCTCCTGGTGTGGCTGTACAATAGCTTCAGGTCAGACTTGGCTTTCAATGCTTTGTCATTCTCGTATTGCCGCTGGGCCTCCCTCCTTATCCATGCATATTCATTTCTGGCTTTTCGGATAATCTCCTTATTTTCTTGGGTCCTTTATCTTCTACACTTTTTCCCTTGTCTAGCACACTTAGTTTTGGTCTCTACACCTTTGGGTGAGAGACCAAGAACTCGTTCCCCTTAGGTACGCACCTCTCTCGTGCGTGCGTGCGTGCGTGTGAGAGAGAGCTAAGAATATATATACGTGCTGCGTAGTGTATCCTGGTGACGCTCACGAGAATGTAACTACAATTTACCATTACGCCCTCAGGCACGCACGTGAACCAGTCACCGTGCACGCACGTGAACCAGTCACCGTGCACACACGCATGCACACACACACACACACACACACACACACACACATACACATATAGTGTTGAAAACTTTACAAAAGAATAAAAAAAACAGAAGAAAACAGAAAAGTAAGCAGAAGAGCCAGAAAGGAATATGGAGGGTTGAGAAGTTGAGCAATTTTAGAATGACAGGAGCAGAAGCCAAGTCCGAACGGAAATTGCTTCATAACTACATCAGAGGAAAGAAGATACTAAAAGATCTGGCATTAAGACTCAAAACAGGAGGAGGTGGTGAAGGAGGAGGTGGTGAAGGAGGAGGTGGTGAAGGAGGAGGTGGTGAAGGTGGAGGTGGTGAAGGAGAAGTGAAGAAGGAAGTGGTGAAGGAGAAGGTGAAGGAGGAAGTGGTGAAGGAGGAAGTGGTGAAGGTGGTGGTGAAGGAGGTGGTGAAAGTGGAGGTGAAGGTGGAGGTGGTGAAGGAGGTAGTGAAGGAGGAGGAGGTGGTGAAGGTGCAGGTGGTGAAGGAGGTGGTGAAGGTGGAGGTGATGAAGGTGGAGGTGATGAAGGTGGAGGTGGAAGTGGTGAAGGAGGAGGTGGTGAAGGAGAAGGTGGAGGAGAAGGAGGAGGTGGTGATGGTGGTGAAGGATGATGATAAGGATGATAATAAGGATGATGATGATTATGAGGAGGAGGAAAGCTCAGAAGAAATAAATAAGTCTGCAAGGTATTGAACAAATAATTTAAAGAGATATTCTGAGATGAAACAAGGGCAACATCAGGAAAAAGTTCACACCTACAAGTACTGATGGATATGTGGGCCAGCGGGCCGCCAGCATCAACAGCCTGGTTGACCAGGCTGTAGGAGAACTCTCGAAAGCCATCATATATCAAAGTCAGCATACAGAAAGGAAGGTGAAAAAGAACGTTTGAGTGAGCTGAATACTTCAAGAGCAATGGAGCCTAAGATGTTGTCAGCCTGGATGCTGCGAGAGGAAGCAACAGATCTACCACTGCTACAATCTGCAAGTCAATAGATAGATGACAACTGCCAGAGATCTGGTAGACAGCGAACGTTGTACCAATATTTAAGGTGGACAGGAAGCGTTAAACTACAGATCTGCATCAATGACATGCATACTGTTTAAGGTAATGGAGAAAATAATTACGGAGCACTTGAAAAGAAGCGAGAATAAAAAATATATACTTATGAGGACGTTTTAGTCCGACTTGGAACACTGGGAAATTAAACTAAAGTAAGAAGGGCAGGCCAGAGTATATACAAGAGAGGACGGGAAAAGAAGGGAGAGGTAATGGAAGTAGAGGTAGTAATAGTAAGGGGAGGTATTAATAGTAGTGGTAGTAGCAGTAGTAAGGGTAGTAGTAGTAGTGATGTAGTTTTTGTAGAAGGGTAGTAGTAGTAGTGATGTAGTTTTTGTAGAAGGGTAGTAGTAGTAGTAATAGTAGTAACAGTATAGCAATAGTAGCAATAGTGGTAGAAGCAGTCGTGGTAATGGAAGCAGTAGTATCAGAAATAAAATGGCAGCAGAAGTAGTGACAGTAGTAGAAAATTTGGGAAAAATAATGAGTGTGGTACTAGTAAAGAAATAGTAGTAATAGTAAAAGTGGTAGTGGTGGTAGTCCATAAGAACAAGTGAAGAGAAGCACTGCAGGAGAGCTACTGGCCAACGGTCGTAGGACAAAAAAAAATCGGGACAAAGCCCATCAAAGCAGAAGACAGGAAAGGCAATGAAAATACCGGAAAGGTGAAGAGGTAGGGTGAGGAGGAGACAAAGGTCAGGTAACTTCACGAGTTTTCTGAAGTTTAGAGCATTTGACAATGTAACGGAAAGGAAAACATCTTCAGAGACAAAGCCAGGACTAAGATTCCTATTAGGAAAGTTATGTAAAAGGGATGCTTCAACAAGACAGCGTCTGTGAAGGCTAGAAGAAGGGTATCCAGTTTTGGCAGAGGACCAGCTAATAGGATGACTGTGATCCCTAACATGACAGAAAAGAACATTGATAGTGCCAGCAAGACAAACATATCTTTTGTGCTCTTTAAGTCTGTCAGAAAGAGAGCGGCCAGTTTCTCCAAGGCAGAGGACAGACAAGAGGAAATGAAGTAGACACCGGAAGCATCAGTGGCAGGAGAATTATGAACTAGACTGCTACGAAGGGTGTTAATTTGATATCTAAAAAGACGGAGGGTGTTACTAAGATTTAGGAGACTTGGAATGTAAGGAAGGCGAAGAAAAGGAAATCTCACAGGAGAAGAGAGTGTGTGTGCGAGTTGGCAGAGTTTGTGAACTCGGAAGGGTAGCCAAGGTGAGAGAACGAGCTACAAAGAGTGGAAATTTCAGTCGAAATATTGAGGGTGAGAGATACGGAGGACGGGAAGTAAGAAACAAGAACACTTACCTTGAGAGAGGGAGCATGATACTTTTCTTACTGTACTCC
Source organism: Cherax destructor (assembly GCA_009830355.1). Classification (NCBI taxonomy): domain Eukaryota; kingdom Metazoa; phylum Arthropoda; class Malacostraca; order Decapoda; family Parastacidae; genus Cherax; species Cherax destructor. Next base: position 71,321 of record WNWK01006152.1, on the reverse strand, counting down.
CTCTCTCAAGATAAGACTCCTCGTTTCTCTCTATTCATGCGGAGGGCACGAAGAGAGAAGACCTGGTAGCCTAGATTTTTTTCATGTAATGACTGTTAACTAGCAGGTAAAAATGTTAGTTAACTAGCAGCTAAATACGTATGTTAGTTAACCTGCAGTTAAATATGAGTTGACTAGCAGATAAATGTTAGTTAACTAGCAATAAATATGTTAGTTAACTAGCAGCTAAATATGTTAGTTAACTAGAAGCTAAATATGTTAGTTAACTAGCAGGTAAAAATATTAGTTAACTAGCAGGTAAAAATGTTAGTTAACACAGAGGTCAGTAACACCAAACACAGTCCAACATGAGGCCTGGTCACAGACCGGGCCGCAGGGGCGTTGACCCCTGGAATTCTCTCCAGGTAAACTCCAGGTAAACAGTGTTATACGGAGGTTAGCAACACCAACCACAGTGTTACGAAGAGGTCAGCAACACCAACCACGGTGTTACACAGAGGAGAAAGACTCATTGTGTACTGAGGAAGACAAGAGAGGATGAACCTAATTACCAAGGAAGACAAGGAAGGATGACCCTAATTACCGAAGGATGAATCTGATTACCGAGGAAGACTAGGAACTATGAAACTGTGTAGTGAGAAACACTGGTATCCAGTTATCTTACCTTGAAGATGCATTAAGAGACAAGAGAGGTCTGGTCGACACACTACACAACTTGGGGTTGTGCATCTCTTATGACCCAGTCCTTGGAATTTCTGCTGACATAGCCAGCAAAGGATGTCATGTTTGATGAGTCTTCCTAAGTTTGCAAGAAAACTCTCCACAGTGGCGGCAGTCGATAATATCAACCATAATCCGAGTTCCACGACAGCATAAAATTCCTTTCAAGGGACGGACATATTTGTAATGAAGCGTCCATCAATGGATGTTGAAGGAACACCACGTGTCATTAGAGTGATTTCTGACAATTCTCAAAAGAGAAAAGGGATTAAGACACTTCCTGCGACTTACACCAATGTAACCCCGTAGCCTTGACTAAACCTGATCCTGCTGTTCCTCAACTAAATGGACCAGTCAGACCTTGGACTGGCAAAGGTCAATAGCTAGCTGGAACATCTGCGAGAACTGCTGAAGAAACCAGAGCTGAGCAAAGATGATTTTCTCTCGAGGGCTGCTTACCATGCGTTACTGCAGCCAGCTTAGATCTAAAACCTACCCCAATTGTGGCCCTCATGCACCATTATACAACACTCCATGCATGTTGTAAAGGCTGCTGAAGAATACCTCAATGCAGGACAGGTTCTATACTAGTCATGGATCAACCACTCTGTGAAGTTGCAAAATCTATATAGTGGAACTTCCCTGTGCACATGGAAAGGATAAATATCTGATCATGTTTGGTGGATTACATATAGAGATGGCAGTGTTGAAGATCACTGGTGACTGGCTCGATGGCAGTGGTTCGACAACTGCCGTTTGTAATGCTGGTACTGCTACTGGTATGGTAGCCGAGTTCTTTGTAACAGCCATACACGTTACCAGGACCAGACAAGCCCATCAAGTCACGGCTGTTGTCCATTTCGTCTTCCAGCATCATGCCTATGATAGGTACAAAGAAACTGTATCAACTAAGGAGCATCCATTGGATTTTACAGCCTGGATTGATAAACTGTCAAGAAGAGCAACCTCAGTATTGGTCTTCTATGCTTGAACTGGAGTTTTACATTCTTCAGATCATTAAATTGATCAAGAAGGAAACGTTGTGATGTACGTGTAAACACAGGTGCTGTCCATTCCTAGGACATTCAGCCTTGACCATATCAAGTATGAGTGTGTGTGTTTATATGTTAAATAATCATCAATGTTACTGTAATAGATATGTATATTCTTCACTGTAGTTTCATTTAAAGTTGACTGAGGTATTATATGAGGAGAGTCTTAAGTGAACGAGGTAATTCATTAAACACCATTGTTACCATATTTACTCAAATTGTCAATCAGGTATTGTTCTCTGCTCTGTTTAACAATATAAATTATATTTCTTTACATATAAATATTGTTTCTCGGTATATGAGTGTAGTATATATATCATTGGTTGTGTCCAGTGGCTTTGTTGACCTCAAAACTATACATTCAGACACGAAGACCATGATTCCGGCTGATATACTTCCAAAGATATAGACATTTGAAGAAACTGGAGACTATTTCACAAAAAAAATGTCCATGAGAGCTGCTAGGGGGCGTTGCTGGCGTGCGTCCACGTCTAAAAATAATCAGTAGGATTCAATTCACCTGTGTCAAATTTCATGCTCCTAACCTAAGTGCACGATTTTTTTATTAAGCGCCTCATAATAATAATAATAATAATAATAATAATAATAATAATAATAATTTATTATATTTTTGAAACGCTAAACACGTGTGGATCATTCAGCTCAAGAAGTAGCGAAACCTCGATCCTTCGTTCAGTAATTTGGAGAGACTCCCAGCTAGAGAATTTACCTTCCAGCTGTGAAAGTAATAAAAACAGTCTCCGTAGACTTGCAGTTAATAATTAACAATCACTTGGAGCAATTAGCTACAATTGAGACAAATACCTTTAATTAAGGAGTAATAAGAACAACAGCAGCAGCACTAGTCTCAAGCTTGGGGCTACCTTAATTACTCCCTCATAAAACGCTCCTTGCTTCCAGGGGACCGGGGACTTAAGCTGTGATAATTGCCCGAATATTACGCTAATTGCTTCGTTGGGGTCATTAGTTAGTTACAGATAGTAATGAAGTATCTTTGTGGTGGCAACAACGATGATATACTACTGGCGACTAGCACTAGCAAGTTCTACTGACAGGGTAAGATGCTTTCTGGATGAAGGTAGACTAGTGATGGTTGTTGGTGGGTGGTAGTGAATGGTGGTGGGTGCTGGTATTACCTGGAGGGTGTACTGGGGGTCAACGCCCCCGCGGCCCGGTCGATGACCAGGCCTCCCGGTACAAGTGATGTTATTACGCAAGATGATAAGACACCTGGATAGCTTTATTGGGTACCTTCTTTAAGGTGTTCCGCGTGTGTATCAGCTTTAATAATCTAGTACAGTGACTGACGAACTAGTGGGCCCCGCCCACATGCAACAGTGTCTTCAACTGCTGCACCGCTCCACTTCTTCCAGCGGCTCCAATATGAAAGGTTCCGTCCTCATGATTCTAAATTAGATAACAAGAATAAGTAGCAGAGAACAAATGGCAAAAAACAAGCAACAGAAAACAAAAACAAGTAGCAAACAATAAGAGCAACTAACAAGAACAACTAGAGAACAAGAACAAGTAGCAGAAAAAAGAACAAGTAGCAAAGACGAAGAACACGTAGAAGAGAAAAATAGAAAAGGAAAAGAAAAGTAGTAAAAGAACAAGTAGCAGAGAAACAAAACATGAACAAGGAGCAGCAAACAAAAATAAGAAGCAGCAGCAGCAGAGAACAAGAACAGGGAACAAGAACTAGAGAACAAAAAACAAGCAACAGAGAACAAGAACAATCAACAGACCAAGAACAATCAACAGAACAAAAACAATCAACAGAACAAGAACAATCAACAGAACAAGAAGAGAAAACAAAAAATCAACAGAACAAGAAGAGAAAACAAAAAATCAACAGAACAAGAACAGAAAACAAAAAATCAACAGAACAATAAACAGATAAGAACAAACAACAGAACAAGAACAAGCAACAGAGAACGAGAATAATCAACAGAACAGGGAACAAGAACCAACAACAGAGAAGAACAGGTAACAGTGAACAAAAAACAAGTGGCAGAGATAAACAATTAGCAGAGAACAAGCACAAGTAGCAGAGAACAAGCACAAGTAGAAGAGAATAAAACACCCAAGCAGAAAATAGGTGTAAGTAGGAGACATTAAGAACAATTACTGCATAACATTAAAGACAGAAAAAGGAGTAGAGAACAAAAGTAGCAGATAAGAACTAGCAGCAGAGAACAAGAACAACCAACAATGAACAAAGTAGCAGAGAACAAGTAACAAGGTAAAATCCGCAACAACTTGAAGGAAACTACCACAGCATAGGCAGGGTGTACCTGAGGCTGATGTACCTGAGGCTTATGTACCTGAGGCTGGTGTACCTGAGGCTGGTGTACCTGAGGCTGGTGTACCTGAGGCTGGTGTATCTGAGGCTGGTGTACCTGAGGCTGGTGTATCTGAGGCTGGTGTACCTGAGGCTGGTGTACCTGAGGCTGGTGTATCTGAGGCTGGTGTACCTGAGGCTGGTGTACCTGAGGCTGGTGTATCTGAGGCTGGTGTACCTGAGGCTGGTGTACAGGCCATGAAAATGACTACTACAGTATAGGCAGGGTGTACCTGAGGCTGGTGTACCTGAGGCTGGTGTACCTGAGGCTGGTGTACCTGAGGCTGGTGTACCTGAGGCTGATGTACCTGAGGCTGGTGTACCTGAGGCTGGTGTACCTGAGGCTGATGTACCTGAGGTTGGTGTACCTGAGGCTGATGTACCTGAGGCTGGTGTACCTGAGGCTGATGTACCTGAGGCTGGTGTACAGGCCATGAAGATGACTACTACAGTATAGGCAGGGTGTACCGGAGGCTGGTGTACCTGAGGCTGGTGTACCTGAGGCTGGTGTACAGACAATGAAGATGACTACCATAGTATAGGCAGGGTGTACCTGAGGCTTGTGTACCTGAGGCTGGTGTACCTGAGGCTGGTGTACCTGAGGCTGGTGTACCTGAGGCTGGTGTACCTGAGGCTGGTGTACCTGAGGCTGGTGTACCTGAGGCTGGTGTACAGGCCTCAAAACACTGAGCCTGGAAGAGGTCGGCGCAGTTTGAGAGCCTCGGCAAGGTAAGTGTTGCTCAGAGACATCCACTTGAGCGAAAACACAAATTTAAACCACTTTCAGTACTTCAGGACGCCAAATTATATCCTGATTGATATATCCGTAGCTACGAGGCGGCAAATCAGCTGATGAGTGCCTGCTTTTGTTGGAGTTGTGGTCGTGATATAAGGGTACACAAAAATCCAACAGGTCAAAGAGTACTGTTAGGATTTTTTGTTTTGTTTACAAAGAGTAAAGGCTTAAAAATAATATAAAAATGATTGAATCTTGGAACAGTTTACATATTCGAATATTTAATTCAACTATTGGAACTAAAATAGTAGAATATGCAACCAGGAAACCTAATGAAGAGGGGGGGGGTAAACTGACGGATGGGCGGGCAGTCGTACTGCTTGGTGGACAGATGGACGGACGGACAGTCGTACTGCTAGGTGGACAGATGGGCGGACGGGCAGTCGTACTGCTTGGTGGACAGATGGACGGACGGGCAGTCGTACTGCTAGGTGGACAGATGGACGGACGGGCAGTCGTACTGATTGGTGGACAGATGGACGGACGGCAGTCGTACTGCTAGGTGGACAGATGGACGGACGGGCAGTCGTACTGCTTGGTGGACAGATGGACGGACGGGCAGTCGTGCTGAGACAGACGTGTTGGACAATCAGATGGTTGTTGAAGAAATGACGAACGAAAGAGCAGAGACGGAGGGACAGATGGACGGAGGTAAGGATAGACGGACGGCCGTATGGATAGATGGAGGGATAGACGAACGAATGTATGTATAGATGAACGGACGGTAACACGAACGAAAGTATCAACGAAGACATACACGGTCGGACGTAGGGATAAACCGATGGACGGAAGGACAGAAATGACATTGAGATCTGAGGTGCACTTAATATAAAGTATAAACGAACCAGTAATTGGTGCTAGCACCACCCCGAGAGAAGTTCTGTGTCAGTAACTGGTGCTAGCAGCACCCTGAGAGAAGTTCTGTCAGTAACTCGTGCTAGCAGCACCCTGAGAGAAGTTCTGTGTCAGTAACTGGTGCTAGCAGCACCATGAGAGAAGTTCTGTGTCAGTAACTGGTGCTAGCACCACCCCGAGAGAAGTTCTGTGTCAGTAACTGGTGCTAGCAGCACCCCGAGAGAAGTTCTGTCAGTAACTGGTGCTAGCAGCACCCTGAGAGAAGTTCTGTGTCAGTAACTGGTGCTAGCAGCACCCCGAGAGAAGTTCTGTCAGTAACTGGTGCTAGCAGCACCCTGAGAGAAGTTCTGTGTCAATAACTGGTGCTAACACCAGTTCAGTGTCCATAACCGGTGCTAGCAGCACCCTGAGAGAAGGTCTGTGTCAGTAACTGGTGCTAACACCAGTTCAGTGTCAATAACTGGTGCTAGCAGCACCCTGAGAGAAGTTCTGTGTCAGTAACTGGTGCTAGCACCACCCTGAGAGAAGTTCTGTGTCAGTAACTGGTGCTAGCACCAGTTCTTTGTCCATAACTGGTGCTAGCACCACCCTAAGAGAAGTTCTGTGTCAGTAACTGGTGCTAACACCAGTTCTGTGTCAATAACTGGTGCTAGCACCACCCTAAGAGAAGTTCTGTGTCAGTAACTGGTGCTAGCACCAACCTGAGAGAAGTTCTGTCTCTGCAACGCTCAACTTCACACTTAAATACGAAAATAATGGTTAATGTCTTTCTTTATAACAATATTTTAATTCTTGACTCAAACGTTCGTATTTAAATTGTTCATTTGCATCTTTTTCTCCAGATATATAAACGTATTTTTAGATTCAGTGTAAAAAACTAATTTATACTGCTAATAGCTCTTTAAAATTGCTTCTTCTATTGCTTGTATATATGCAATTATTTTTTTATTAATCAGTTATTTTTTTTAATTAATTAAGCTCTAAAGGTATTTAAGTTGTAATGGAGGTACCCAGGGAGGAACTACCATCACGGGTGTGTGTGGGTGTGAAACGGAAGCTTATTAAATGTTTTGCACTCTGGCAGGAGTGTAGGTATTTTCTTTGTATCTTGATGAACTCGTATGATGACTGGTAACTTTTACAAACCTCTACTTACATTAAGTAAACACTTAAGTTTACTTTTGTACAAGTTTTTTCTTAGTTCGTATTCCTTATTTACTTCCCAATTTATAAGTTACTTTTTAGTTTCACAATACACAAACAATCTCATTACGCCAACAAATCCTTTAGGAAATTCTTGATCACCGTTAATATTTGGTTTGCAATAACATCTACTTCTGGGAATAAATTGAAAGTGAATCAAACATTGACCCTAATTCTTGGGTGACAACAGTGCATCAGGATATCCCATATGTCCCAGTTTGTGACTTTGTGTGTACAAATGCCCATGATGTAACTGAGTAAGGAAGAACACATCCAGATGATCCTACTCGTAGGAACTCGAAGTCAAAGAGAGGTCGCTGCAGAGTATAAGAGACTGCATCAGCTCGGAGATAAGTCATTGTTGCACATTTGCCGGAGAGCATCGACGCATGTAACATCATTCGCCATGTGTTCATTAAGAACTGCAAGAAACCCATATCGCGTGTCCTACGTATATTATTGAGAAGGAGCTTAGACATGGGTGAAATTCCAGTCACTAAAAACAACGGATATAGCCCCACTCCATAAAGGTGGCAGCAAAGTATTAGCTAAGAACTATAGACCAATAGCTCTAACGTTCCACATCATAAAAATCTTTGAAAGAGTGCTAAAAACCACAAATGCAAATCACTTGGATTCCCAAAAACTGCACAATCCAGGGCAACATGGGTTCAGAGCAGGTCGATCCTGCCTCTCGCAACTACTGAATCACTATGACATGGTCTTGGATGCACTGGAAGAAAAAAGAATGCAGATGTAATATACACAGACTTTGCAAAAAAACTTTGACAAGTGCAATCACGGCGTAACGTGTTTGTCACTGGATCTTCAACTTTCTAACCAATCGAACACAAAGAGTAATGATCAACAAAGTTAAATCGGAAGATGCCATAGTAAAAAGCTCTGTTCCACAAGGCACAGTACTCGCCCCCATCCTGTTCCTCATCCTCATATCAGACATAGACACAGATGTAATCCACAGCACCGTGTCATCTTTTGCAGACGATACTAGGATCTGCATGAGAGTGTCATCTATTGAGGACACGGTTAACCTCCAAGAAGATATAAATCAAGTTTTCCAATGGGCAACGGAAAACAATATGATGTTCAATGAAGACAAATTCCAACTACTCCGTTATGGAAAACTGGAGGAAATAATAACTAGAACTGAGTATACTACAAACTCTGATCATACAATAGAGCAGAAAAATAATGTGAGGGACCTGGGAGTTGTAATGTCTGAGGATCTCACTTTTAAGGATCACAACAGTGCCAAGATCACAACTGCAAAGAAAATGATAGGATGGATAATGAGAACGTTCAAAACAAGAGATGCCAAGCCAATGATGATCCTTTTCAAATCACTTGTTCTCTCTAGGTTGGAATACTGCTGTACATTAACATCTCCGTTCAAGGCAGGTGAAATTGCAGATCTTGAGAATGTACAGAGAACCTTTACTGCAAGTATAAGTTCCATCAAACATCTCAACTACTGGGAACGCTTGGAAGCACTTGACTTGTACTCGCTGTAACGCAGGCGAGAGAGAGATATCACAATCTACACTTGGAAAATCCTAGAAGGAATGGTCCCGAATCTGTACACAGAAATCACTCCCTACGAAAGTAAAAGACTGGGCAGGCGATGCAAAATACCCCCAATGAAAAGTAGGGGCGCCATTGGCACACTAAGAGAAAACACCATAAGTGTCCGGGGCCCAAGACTGTTCAGCAGCCTCCCACCATGCATAAGGGGAATTACCAATAGGCCCCTGGCTGCCTTCAAGAGGGAGCTGGACAGATACTTAAAGTTGATGCCGAATCAGCAGGGCTGTTGTTCGTACGTTGGACTACGTGCGGCCAGCAGTAACAGCCTTACACACAACCCGCACATATAAAAGGAGAGGAGCTTACGACGACGTTTCGGTCCGACTTGTAAATGGTCCAAGTCGGACCGAAACGTCGTCGTAAGCTACTCTCCTTTTATATGTGCGGGTTGTGTGTGTATTGTTCCAGTCACGGTATTGTGCCTTTTTTGTTATTTGTTATGTAACAGCCTTGTTGATCAAGCCCTGATCCACCGGGAGGCCTGGTCGTGGACCGGGCCGCTGGGGCGTTGATCCCCAGAATACCCTCCAGGTAGACTCCAGGTATGTACTTCCTAACTGGATACCTCGTCTGCATTCACATATCACTGATAATGGTGCTTCATTATGAAAAGTATTTGACGAAATATCGTATAATGACGCACCAGCAAGTGTATGGTGGAGGCACTCGGCGCACCAGCAAGTGTATGGTGGAGGCACTCGGCTGGTGAAGACTGCTGAAGGCTCCTCATCACCAGCCAGACAAAAGACAAACAACAGAAACACAACAAGACGCTAATTACCAGTACCTTCATTGAGCATATCCGGCGCGGCCTCCCGCCTCTGCAAAGACACCAAAGAAAAATTAATTACAAGAAAATTTCAATAAGAATCCATAATCAATAATGAATAATGAAATCGAATTCCATAATACGTACTTGGGAGGGAGAGAGGGGTGGCAAGCCCTGCAGTGGCTGCTGCAGGACCAGCGCTCAAGTATGTGTCAAGCTGTGTACAGCTTTATCAAGTCGAATAAATTCATAAAGCTTGACACAGATCGAAACGTTCTCACAATAAAAGCTTGTTGCACAACCTATTTTTTAAGGGAAAGGAACATAAATTCCTTCACTGAGGTTCTGTGTTGGAGACGTTACGGTGCTGGGTTCTTGATCACTTCAAATATCTTAGGAGTATAAGAGAAAACAAGCTAGTATATGTAGAGGCAGGATAGTAGTAGTAGTAGTATAGCAGTAGTGGTAGTAGTAACAATAGTGGAGGTAGTTATAATAGTAGTAGTAATCGTAATAACAGTAATAGTAGTACTTTTTATAAAGCGTATTACATTACAATGGTCAACATCACAGTTACCAAGAGAGAGACTGAAGGGCATATCTTCGTGGTTTTCATATAAGGCTCCAGAGATCCCAAGGTACTGATTATGTTGTCTATTGTGGCATGCAGAGGCATGCCATCAGGAATACCACAATCCTGAGACATGCCACCAGCAATACCAGCATTCCAGTGTATGTTATCAGGAATATCAAGATTACAGGGCAAGCTATTAGGAATACCAGTATCCTCAAGCTTGTCACAACCAGCACCACCACACGCACCACCACAGCAGCACCACCACAGCAGCACCACCACAGTACATGGTCAAGTATAGAGGTCAGTACAATGGGTGGGCAGTTGAGCAGCAGTGAGGATGTAACCTATTACCCAGGCACACCACCCCTAGCCTCCCTTCCCCTTACCCCTTCCTTGCTCTCACTTCCCTCACACTCACCCCTTCCTTGCTCTCCCTCCCTTCACCACTGCCTCTCTCTCTCTCTCCAATTCACTTACACCTTTCTTGCTCAGCGAGATGTGTACCTACATCTAAGTGTATGTACACCGAGATGTATATATAATCAATATATGATATACCTGTGGAGAGTTTCGAGAATATTTCTCCCCTCGCAGCCCCGCCTAGGCCAGGTTTTCCCTATTGATTCCCTGTTCAACCAGGCTGTTGCTTTTAGCGACCCCCTGGCCCATATAGCCATGACAGTCTGGCACTTAGTGATCCAGTTTATTCTTACAAACGTCTACACTTGTTCCACTATAAAGTTTCTGATGTCTGCCGGAAGCAGGTTGAATAGCCTTCGACCACGGATATTGACACAGTCTCTCTTATTGTGCCTATGTCACCTCTTACTTTTCACAGGGTCAATTTTACGGTTCCTCATCTCTCTCCAGTACATTGTTGTGAGTGTGAAGATTTGCGACTAGGCCCTCTAGTATCTTGCAAATTTATGTCAGCGGGTATCTATATTTTCTCCTCAAAAGACTACATTCCGGGTATTTTTAATTATTCGTTGCTACTAATTTAAATACTTTAATGATTATGCGGGTAGTGAACAATCTCTCTACATATTCCAGCTCTAATATCCCTAATACCTCTCAATTTATACAAACCGAGAGGCGTATGCTTCTCTGTTTATATATGAGAGGTGTATATATACTTCTGTATATACATTGAGAGGTGTACAATTCTCAGTATATGTGCACATAGAGGTGAATACTCCGTCTCATAATATATATATATATATATATATATATATATATATATATATATATATATATATATATATATATGTCGTGCCGATTAGGTAAAACTTGCTATTTTGGCTTAAATAGCAACGCTCACCTTGCCATATAAGACAAGTGAAAATTTGTGTATGCAATAATTTCGCCAAAATCATTCTGAACATAACGAAAAAAATATATTTCATTGTGTTTGCATTTTATAAAATTAATGTTAACGTATCTAAAATATATTTAGTTGGGTTAGGCTAAATTAAATTGCGCTTGTTGTAATAAGGTTAGGTAGGTTTTCAAAGTTTCTCTTGGTACAAAATTATAAATTCTTACATTAACATAAATGAAAAAAATGTATCTTTAAACGTATAAGAGAAATTTTTAGAAAGGACTTAATTTTAGATGAGTTCTTGCTAATTGACCAGTTTTACCTAATCGGCACGACATATATATATATATATATATATATATATATATATATATATATATATATATATATATATATATTTAACACGTCGGCCGTCTCCCACCGAGTCAGGGTGACCCAAAAACAGAAACACTTTCACCATTATTCAAAACTTTCACCATCATTCACATATAATCACTGTCTTTGCAGAGGCGCTCAGATACGATAGCTTAGATGTCACTCCAAACAGCCAATATCCCAAACTCCTCCTTTACAGTGCAATCATTGTACTTTCCACATCCAGGACTCAAGTCCGGCTAACCTGTTTCCCTGAATCCCTTCACAAAATATTACCCTGTTCACACTCCAACAGCTCGTCAGGTCCCAAAAACTATTCGTCTCAATTCACTCCTAACTAACACGCTCACACTTTCCTGCTGCATGTCCAGACACCTTGCACACAAAACCTTTTATACCCCCTCCCTCCATCCTTTCCTATTACGACCCCTTCACCCTCCAAGTCATACTATTTTGCTCCATCCTGTCTAAATAACCAACCCACCTCAACAACTCTGCACCCCTCTGAATAATACTTTTAGTAACTCCACACCTAATTTCCACACTACGAATTTTCTGCATAATATTTACACCACACATTGCCCTTAGACACGACATGTCCACTTGCCTCCAGCCTCCTCCTTACTGCAGCATTTACAATCCAGGCTTCACACCCACATAAGAGTGTTGATACCATTATACTCTCGTACATTTCCTTTTTTGTCTCCACAGATACCTCCATGCACCCCCGCCCCACCTTATTTTCTTCATCAATTCTATGGTTAACCTCGTCCTTCATAAACCCATCCGCTGACAAATCTACTCCCAAACATCTGAACACATTCACTTCTTCCATACTCCCTCCAAAGTGATATCCAGTTTTTCTTTACCTAACTTGTTTGATAACCTCATCACCGTACTCTATATTCACTTTCAACTTTCTTCCTTTACACACCCTCCCAAACTCGTTCACTAACCTTTGCATCTTCTCTTTAGAATCTCCCAAAAGCACAGTATCATCAGCAAAAAAATAGCTGGGTCAAATCCCATTTTGTATTTGATTCTCCATAATTTCATCCCACCCCTCTCCCCAACACCCTAGCATTTACTTCTTTTACAACCCCATCTATAAATATGTTAAACAACCATGGTGACATTACACATCCCTGTCTAAGACCTAATTTTACCGGGAAGTAATCTCCCTCTCTCCTACACACCCTAACCTGAGCCTCACTATCCTTATAAAAACTTTTTACAGCATTTACTAACTTACTACCTATTCCATACACTTGCAACATCTGCCACATTGCTTCCCTATCCACTCTATCATATGCCTTTTCTAAATGCAATGAAAACTTCCCTACCTTTATCAAAATACTGTTCACATATATGCTTCAATATAAACACTTGATCTACACATCCCCTACCCATTCTAAAGCCTCCCTTTTCATCTACAATCCTGCTCTCTGTCTTACCTCTAATTCTTTCAATAATAACCCTACCATACACTTTACCTGGTATACTCAGTGAACTTATTATCCTATAATTTTTACAATCTCTTTTGTCCCCCTTCCCTTTATATAAAGGAACTATACACGCTCTCTGCCAATCCTTAGGTACCTTTCCCTCTTTTGTACATTTATTGAACAAGAATACCAACCACTCCAACACTATGCTTTTAACATTTCTGTCATGATTCCATCAGTTCCAGCTGCTTTACCCCCTTTCATTTTACCCAATGCCTCACGCACCTCCCAGCAACCTCCCAGGAAGGTACTATTGTCCTGCCAAATAAGTGTAAGACAGAAACCTGCATTTGTTTTACATGATGGTAGGAGTGCCGGTAAATCATAAACACACGCGATTACAGGTATATCTTGCTACTTTTACTTACAATTAGATCATACTACACTTGCATGTACACATAAATGTATACACACTCATCTGAGTTTTCTTTGATTTTTTATTTATAATTCTTGTTCCTATTGTTTTCCTTTCATATCCATGAGGAAGAGGAATAAGAATCTTTCCTCCGTAAGCTATGTGTTTTATAAAACTGTATATATATATATATATATATATATATATATATATATATATATATATATATATATATATATATATATATATATATATATATATAAAAACATGTATATGCAAGACAATCCATGAGGGGATGGAAATCTTTAGCTGAAGATCTTTTACACGTCTCTGAGTCATCAGGAGCTACGCAATGTTGTAAGAACAGCAACAGGTAGATTGAGGGAAAGTTTTCTTAGGGAAGAGGTAGCGTGTTGAAGCTGACCTGTCCCACTCAGGCCGGCGTCAACATGCTACCTTCCCTCTGAGGAATCTGTGCAGACAAAAAACTTTATCCATAAAGGGAAAAGGGGAGAATGTACCAGAGTATAGTGGAGCCCAACACTGTAGTATGAGTGTGAAGCAACGAAGAGGCTGGAAGCACTAGAGATGTGTTTCATGGTGGTTTGTGGTGTGAATATTATGCAGAGAATTCGGAGAGTGGAGATTAGGTGTTGTGTTACCAAAGTTTAATTAATTCCGATGGCTGAGGAGGAGTTGCTGAGATAGTTTGGGTATTTAGAGACGATAGAAAAAAAATAAGATGACTAGGATACATAAATCGAGAGTGGAAAGAAGGAGGGATAGAGGTCGTCCAAAGAATTGTTGGACGGAGGGAAGAAAGGAGACTATGAGGGCTGTGGGCTTAAACATTCAACAGACATGCATGAGCGCGTTAGAGCAGAGGGGAGGAAAGTGGTTTTCGTAACGTGTTGTGGAGCGTAAGCAAGGAAACATTCATTGAGAGATTCACGGTAAACCGGTTAGTCGTAGTTGAGTTCTGGAAGTGGGAAGTACAGTGCCTGCCCAATGAAGGCTGTTGCAGTTCAGAGGGCCGTTTGAACTGTGATCTTTGTGCTTCCGACCATCTCCCATCCTACCTCGGTGGGAGACGGCCCATGTGTTATATATATATATATATATATATATATATATATATTATTGTAACCACGAACGAGTGGTATTGATCAATAATAACACTGCGACTAGCCAAGGACTCGAACCCATGCTACTTTGGCCCGCCTCATGGTGAGCGAAAACACATGACGCTCTAACCCACAGGACCACGCATTGCGTGGTCAGATATATACATACATATACATATACATATACATATATATATATATATATATATATATATATATATATAATATATATATATATATATATATATATATATCTGAATTCATTCATCTCAGTCAGTCAACAAGTGATAAATGCAGTTATATCAAAACTACCAGGAACATCAGTCATTGCCCCCACAAATAGCGTCTTGCTTGGAGCACCTCTGGGAAGCGATGCCATTGACACAATTCTCAGGGAGAAATTGGAAGAATTGAGGAGAATGGAACAACGAATAGGCAATCTTGACACCCACGATGCCTTGTACCTTCTCACAAAGTGCTTGAGTCTGCCCAGGTTGACATATTTCCTAAGATGTGCACCTTCATATGATAGCCCTATACTGCACGAATATGACAGTATCCTGAGGCAGATTTTTTACTAAAGTACTTAACCTTACTCTAGAAGACGGGCAGTGGAACCAAGCTACACTTGCAGTCAGACCAGGAGGCATTGGTGTCCGCAAGTCATCACAGATTACGCTACCTGCTTTTCTGTCCTCATGCGTTGCATCCAGAGGGCTTGTAGCAGCGATTGTCCCTGAACATCTTAGGGACAAGATTGGAGTCCAGGACCAAAAGTTCATTGACGGAGCCATGATCTGGAATAATCTAACGGGCTCTGAAACCAGACCTGCTCCCCCTAACAACTACAAACAGTCGCACTGGGATGGTCCAATAGTGGAGAACAAAGCCTCAACAATGCTTCAGTGTGTGTCAGGGAAGGATAGAGCCCGCTTCCTGGCAGTGAGAGCTCCTCATGCAGGGGACTTTGTTGGCTGTTCCCAACTCCAGACTTGGCACACGCCTCGACTCACAGACCATCCGCATTGGTGCTGCCCTACGACTTGCCGCCCCTATTTGTGGCAGTGAAGCAGCAGACCGATTCGGGTACCATGGTCTTGTGTGCCGTAAATCCGAGGGAAATATTGCAAGACATGAGGAGGTTAATAACATTATCAAGAGGAGCCTCACAAGAGCCGGATGCCCAGCAGTAAGGGAGCCACCCCAACTATGCAGATCTGATGGCAGCCAGAAGCGTCCAGATGGTATCATCCTTCAAGTCTGGACAGATGGCACGCAGGTGGTGTGGGACTACACATGTGCTGATACCTATCTCCAATACACCAGGGAGGAAGGAGGGGCAGCCACCAGCTTCAGGGAGTCCCAAAAGTCTAGAAAATCTGGAGAACTTGCCCATCATTATATGTTTATTTTCATAGGCTCGGAGACCCTTGGCTCATGGAGAAAGAGTGCATCTAAGTTCCTTAAGGAGTTGGGCAAAAGATTCATCAGGGTAACTAGGTATCCCAGGGGAGCTAGTTTTCTGTTCCAGCGACTCAGCGCTGCTGTTCAGAGGGGTAATGCCCGCTGTATTTTGGGCACACACCCCAGCTCTGAGGAGCTGGATGAGATTTTCGCATTATAATCAGTGACAAGCACGTAACACTATGTACTAGACATGTATCTCTCACACCCCATGTACTGTATATGCCATCTTTATATCAACAATGTATCTCTTAAATCATATATATATATATATATATATATATATATATATATATATATATATATATATATATATGAAAGAAATCACAATAAAACGCGTGATTATAAACATATAAAAACACCAACGTGAAAATAGAAAAAAACACCTGAGAGCTTTCATGTGCTTATATACACACATCTTCAAAGGAATATTAAGAAGAGTAAGGTATCACATTAGTTTTGAAAATAAAACGTACTTCTCTTGCCTCTTCTTACTATGTCAGCATAATTCAACATACGTCAGCCGTGATGCCACGGACTTCAAATACTGTGAGGTCAGCAGAGTTTACAGCCTACTAGACGCCCGGCAGTGAGGGGTAGTCAGACACGTACCCTCAGGCAGACAGAACAAGACTGTAGGCTGGGCTTCCTACTACCTATTCTCAATATACCAGTTTACCGTCTCAGTGATTATCAATGACCACCTGTACTCCACCTCACGACCCTTCCCAACAATCTTCCTCTAAAGATTTGTAAGCGCATGAAAGAGCTCAGTGTTTTTTTTCTATTTTCACTTTGCATTTTCATACACATACATATTTATGTATATTCTAAGTGGAGCCTTATTAAGGCTAACCTAAGAAATGTCGAATAGTGCTTTTATTTCCGGAAGACGTACACAACACGGGGGTAGAATTAGTCAGCTTGCATGACGATAATGCCTCCACTCAGCACTCAGTAGTAACGACCAGAGTCCTGACGAGCTGTGGAGTCACGTGAAGAACTCACGAGGTGCCTGGGGAAGCCTTGCTGATGTCATCATAGATAAAAATGGATGTCGGAAGGAGACACAAGACCGGATTCTAACTGCATGAGACCAATAAAATCTGGTCTCTACCTTGGGCGTGTTGAAACGTGCAAGAACCTTAGGGCGAGTTCAAGATGGATCAAGGCTCCTGGAAGATGGATCAAGGCTCCTGCAAGATGGATCAAGACTCCTGCAAGATGGATCAAGGCTCCTACAAGATGGATCAAGTCTGTCACTTGTGTACTGTAACCATCCAGCTCCTTAAAGTCCACACAGGCATAAGAAACTCTGAGGTTACGTAGGTGGACACACATGCAACTTAATGAGACATTAAAGCAACGTTTTGATCACATGGCCTGACAATATATGCATGTAGTGTCAATCCAATCCATGCATTATACGCGCATTACGAGTTTATACAACGGGAAGGATAGTAAGGTGGCAGGCAGCAGGGAAAGCGGCAGCAATTACACGTAGAGTTGCCATAAATACAATTATACGCTGGGGTGCCATAAGAACGATTATAGGCTGAGGTGCCATAGGGACAACCCTAGAGCAGAGTCGACAGTTGCGGTTATTAACTAACAATTTCTGCCAACAAATATTACCGTCACCGCAACACAGGTAGAAATCTTCACGAAGAACTAAACAAGATTGTAAAGGTGCTTGATCAGCCAGGCTGTGATAGCTATGAAGGCCTGAGGGCAGCATGGCAGAATATGCCTGGCTAATGGAGTGGTCAATAAGGAGTCCTGGTCTGAAGCTCGTTACATTCGCCGGGTAAACATTACATGACACGGATTTATTGACCTGGTCACTATGACAGGTCACGGAATAACAACTGCTGGGTTATCGGTCGAACTCAGCGGTCAAAGACCGACTAGTGTGAAGAAAATGCAGAAATCGGTCACAGGTATGGTTACAAAGACAAAAATAATACAAGACATAATAAAGATAGAGATATAATACAGGTTAAGAGATATACAGGTAATAATAGAGATACATTATAAAGATAACAGATAAAAGAGATACAGTATAAAGATAACCTTATAACGTTACCAGTGGAAGACGTAGTTCCCTCTCAGAATACAACGTTGCCAGAGTGGAAGACGTGGTTCCCTCTCAGAATACAACGTTGCCAGAGTGGAAGACGTAGTTCCCTCTCAGAATACAACGTTGCCAGAGTGGAAGACGTGGTTCCCTCTCAAAATACAACGCTCACACCTACTGAAGTGCGAATACAGCAGTAGACGTACAACATCCGTCAAGTGCCAAGGAAGACACCCGTTTTAACCTCGTCCATTACACATGCAAGACGGAGACTCACTATTGAGGCTGCTGCTGTTATTGCTGCTGCTGCTGCTGGTACTCTTACTGCTGCTGGTATACTTACTGCTTATTACAAACTCAGGTAATCAAGGCCTGTTATCCTGAGTGTAAATGGAATGGAGCGAAATAAACACAGCTGAAGTCTTTGAATTGTATTTTCCTTCACCAAGTATCAACAGAGTTATGTACACTATATACATTATGTACAGCAATAGATAATATAAGTGCACACCACAGTAAGCCAAGGCAACAATAGAAGCCAAAAGACAGAGACACCACTGTGCTTCAACCAGCAGCAGCATGAACATGACAAGGGTGAACATGTGAGTGCTACCACATTATGATTGGCTGAACCTAGGTACTGATCTGACGATGGGGCCCCCTATCGTCAAACCCTTAGCACCTGGTTCGCTGGTTGGGGAGGCAGCCTAATATGAGTGTGTGTACATGCCCCGAATAAATGTAACGTACTCTTTGCTTGCCACACTGCTGCTGTACTTAAGTCCAGATTTCAGAGCTTTGAAGGATACCTACCATGCCTCGGCACTTGCATAAAAAAAAGTTCAAATATACAACAAAACATAATTAACTAAGAGAGTCACCTAACTGACAAACATAACAGAACGTAATTAACACGGAGTCACCTAAGTGATCAACTTAACGCAACGTAATAAACTCAGGGAGTCACCTGACCAACATAACAGAACATAATTAACTCATAGTGAGTCACCTAATTGAGCAACAGTGTGTTCTTGATCGGTGCTGTAAACGTGTCCCCTTTAAGTAGGTACCTTGATGCCGGTGAAGAGGTCTTGATACAAGTAATCAGCGTCATGCTTCTTCGGATCAAACCTGATCCTAAGAAGCGCTCTGTGACCCCCTACCAGTTTAGAGCTATCACAGGAATAATAATAATAATAATAATAATAATAATAATTATAGCTTACAAATAATATTTTGCACCAGAGGTAATCGCAAATCTTTTGCCTTTTTTTGTCTTCAAACAAAATAATCTACAGACACTGACCACTCTGCTAAGGTTGACGAGCCGTATCTTACCTACAATCCCACCAGTAATTAAAGCAATTAAAGGTTTGAATCCCACTGCTCAAAAACTTTACAGACAGGTCCCACAACGCCAGCTTCAAGACTCTGAACAACGCGTGCTGACACACAAGTCATACTTTCATCTGCCAACACAAACTGTTCATCAGAAGACTCAGAGGTGTAACATGAAGGAAGCCTCAGCGCTCTACTGGTTCTGACATCACAACCCAGAATACTAAGTCTGGGACAAAGTCATTACCTGCAGCGGTTATATCAACCATCCGGCAGCCAGTGAATCCGTACAGCTACTATGACAAAACCTCGACCATGCTACCGGTGGAAGAACTGGGAGTGATATTAGAGGTGGGTCTACATAGAGCACTCGACTTCGCCAGACCCAGCCATAAACTCACCAGCAACCTCAGCAGTATCCTTATCGTCAAGGGCAGAATCAGTTCCATGAAGAGTTTTACGTCAACATAAGCATCAAAGTGTAAAGGTAATGCTTCAGCTGTAACCGTAAGCCTGGGAATCAAGAGTATTAGTGCCACAGATACAAAAAAAATGAATTAACAGGATAGCTCTTCAGCCATTCTCCAATCAAACAAGTAAATATTCCGATTCTGCTTCAAGGCTGAGCTACCAGACTACTATCCTTACAGTGCAAGTGAATTAGTATCAAGAGACCACAAGGTTGCACACTAGAATTCTACCAGTCACAAGAACATCCGCCAATACGAGAAGCCAGCTATCAGCGTACTGTCTGCCAACATACGATGCTTCATCACCAATGTTGCTGAGCTAACAAACAGCTTCGTAAACACATCCTGATAGGGTTGTGGTAAGAGGAAGGATTTATGGACGACAGGAATCCTGTACATATTGCTATGCTTACATGCGACGTAGCAGACAAGATAATGGAGGTGTTACAGACTGCCTCGGTCATATCATATATAACCCACTGATGTTATTTCTAATCAATTGTAAATAATATTCCTAGTTCACTATGCACCCCATCTTGTGGGTATGGGTTGCACAGTAAACTAGTCGCTTCGGCAGCAAAATCTAATCTTAACCGTCGGCCTTCAGTCAAAGTAACAAAATCGATGTTTGTTCATGAGGAGGAGGTGAATTACTGGGCCACGTTAATAATAAAATGTAAAGTGTTCCATTTTCGTTACACTTCGTGAGTCCCCGTTTTCTGTTCAATTTTAAAAATTATTCTCATCTTCATGTACTATTAAATTTATTGGCGTTTTCGCAGCTTATAATTGGCTAAATTATGGTAATGGACGATATTCTAACAACGGTCTTAACCTAAATACGGTAATTACGTGAAAATAGCTTAGAAATGTACGTAAGAAATCCACGTCTTGGTTAGGAGGAGAACCGGATTCAGTACTTATAGAGACAGCCTTAGCTCCCCCTGCTAGTATTAAATAAATATAACCTATAGATTAACTCTGGGAGGAAGGAAGGGATGGAGGAAGGAGGGAGGGAGGGAGGGAGTTAGAGGTAGGTAGAGGGAGGGAGGTGGGGGAACGAGGGAGAAAGAGAGAGAGAGAGGGGGGTAAGGGGAAGAGGAAGCATGGCAGGGTGCGTGTTACCCGGCAACCACAGCATCATCAGCTGACACAACCCTCAGTACACCCACCTCTCACCCCCCCCTTCCTCCTGCCTGGCCGCCCATTCCTCCACGCCCACCCACCTTTCTCTCTCCCCTGGCTGACCGCCCATTCCTCCACCCCCGCCCACCTTTCTTCCCTGCCTGGCCGCCCATTCCTCCACGCCCACCCACCTTTCTCTCCCCTGGCTGACCGCCCATTCCTCCACCCCCGCCCACCTTTCTTCCCTGCCTGGCCGCCCATTCCTCCACGCCCACCCACCTTTCTCTCTCCCCTGGCTGACCGCCCATTCCTCCACCCCCGCCCACCTTTCTTCCCTGCCTGGCCGCCCATTCCTCCACGCCCACCCACCTTTCTCTCTCCCCTGGCTGACCGCCCATTCCTCCACCCCCGCCCACCTTTCTTCCCTGCCTGGCCGCCCATTCCTCCACGCCCACCCACCTTTCTCTCTCCCCTGGCTGACCGCCCATTCCTCCACCCCCGCCCACCTTTCTTCCCTGCCTGACTGCCCATTCCTCCACGCCCACCTGTCATGCCAGGAAGGTAAGAGGCGTCTCATCCCTGGTTATCGCACCTATTCATCACTTACTTGTCAGTTAAAAGAATAAGTAAGTTTATTCAGGTATACACAAATACAGTTACATAGATTATCATACATAGCAGCATATGTGTAGAGAACCCAGGACAACCCAAAAAAGTCAGTGACTTATTTCCATTGGGGTCCTTTATTTCAATTGGAGAAATTTAAAAGGAAGTATTTAATGGAATATAATTAATTTATTTAATAATGGAAACGTGTGGGATAAACACTGACCAGAAGTATCTACTCACACACTAAAAACAAAAGATAAATGGGAGAGAAAATAAAATAATTCTAGTTAGCACGTTTGTTGCATTCTTCATAACCGAATAAACAAAATATACTAATGCAAGAGTGTAAGTAATAATTAACAGTCTACTGTGGTTCACTTAAATCCTTCAGCACTAGTTTCAGAAGTGGTTTCAGACAGATATCACAAGACCAACCACCTCACGCTTTCATACCTCCACCTTCTCGGACCTCTTCTCTCACATTCTCAAGCCAAGCTCCTCACCCCACCATAGTAGAGTTGTTTCTGGTCCACTCTGAACAACAGCAACAGAAGAACAAGAAAGCACTGTGTCAAGACATCCTCGTAACCAAAGAACCAAACACTTTTCCTTGGATCAGCAGTTTTTTCAACTTGGTTAATGCACTGATGGAATAATAATATTATATTTGCAATATTATATCATTATTGCTTTACAGTTGAGCCATCAAAGATATTTCATGGTGCGGCCTTCCTTATTACTATTTTCTCTGAAAAGCAAGAAGCTCCCTCAACCCCAGATGATTCCTATTTCTCAAGTAGAAACACATTTAGCAATATTCCGGTCCATGAAATATCTCTACATAACATATCAGGAGCAACAAACGAGTACTCAATGTATACAGCCTATTTAGCAGTTAATAAACTCTTAGATCTAGGAAGGTTATGTTTGTACTTAGTTACAAAACAATGTTGTTTCCGGACAGGAAATACCATGGAGTATCGATCCTACACATGGTGTTAAATACATATGTTCCATTTTTAATATTATTAAGTGAATGCCCTCAGCTATCTTACAATCATTGTCTAAGTTATAAAACTTAATAACCCTTGTTTATGTAGGTTAAATAACCATACGAAGTCTCGATGCTATAATGTATAATAGTGTCAGTGCCATTTTTCTTACATAATACTTAAATCCATAAATAATCCATCGAGATAAACAAGGTTTCAGCATTAATAACGAGGAATACATTTCAGTGTAAGGATAAAAATAGTCTATTTGAAGATTCCTGTCAGCAATGAATGGAGGACAAGACCCTAGACAGGAACGAGGTCTTCAGTAACACTTATAACAGGTGAATTGAAAAGAGGGTCATAAAAAAGAGTTCCCATAAGATGAGCTAAGCCAATGCGAGTCATTCACAACAAGGATTGGTGGAGGCTCAATCCTCCGTCTGCTTAATGCCTGAGAGAAGAGCTGCTCTGCGAGCCAGCACTTCACGCTCAGTCAACAGGAAACAAGTAAAGGGGACGGATATCAAGAAAGTGAGGGGAAGGGAAGACGCCTTCACACGGAGACGGTGAAGGGAGAGGGGTGAAGAGAGTAAATACTGGAACAGGGCTCAATGAAGACGGACGGAAGAGGAAGTAGAGATGAGTAAACTGTCCAAGATGGTGCTTGGGCGGTGAGGATGTGTGTGTGTGTGTGAGAGAGAGAGAGAGAGAGAGAGAGAGAGAGAGGGGGGGGGGCGGTTTAGAGCTGAGGAACAAAAGAAAAGAAAAACAAAGAAGGAAAAAGAAGTAGGCGAGGGGGAACATCTCTCGTTCTTCTCTTTATTAAAGGATGAATGTACAGAAATTCCTTTATTGATAAGATGTGCACAGAAAAATAAAGGAGGGGTATGTGGTGGTTGGTTAGTTGGTGGTTGTCGTGGTGGTGGTGTTAGTGGTGGTGGTGGTAGTGGCGGCGGCGGGGGCGAGGGTGGTGGTGGTGGCGACGGCGGGGGCGTGGGTGGGTGGTTGTGGTTTGTTTGTCAGGAAACAGAAAAGTGTCTCCTGACTCAAGTCTTGGTCTTATGATGGTGACTCACTCAGTGATCAACCACACTCCCACTGATACTCAGAACCAAAAATTACGCAACCACTGGCTTACCAGTGTTGTATACTTATGGTTAAGACACACTGGCTTACCAGTGTTGTATACTTATGGTTAAGAAACACTGGCTTACCAGTGTTGTATACTTATGGTTAAGAAACACTGGCTTACCAGTGTTGTATACTATGGTTAAGAAACACTGGCTTACCAGTGTTGTATACTTATGGTTAAGAAACACTGGCTTACCAGTGTTGTATACTTATGGTTAAGAAACACTGGCTTACCAGTGTTGTATACTTATGGTTAAGAAACACTGGCTTACCAGTGTTGTATACTTATGGTTAAGAAACACTGGCTTACTAGTGTTGTATAAGGGAGTTGAACAAAATAATATGAACACCTTGTTATTTAACATTTTTTTTATTTTCAATATGGAGTTGGTCCTCCATTTGCAGCTAAAATAGCAACAATTCGTCGAGGAATTTATTCATATAGCATTTGAACAGTATCCAGGGGAATATTTTAGCCATTCCTCAAGCAAAACTTGCTCTAACTCAAGGACGACGGTGGAGGAAATCGGTCCTTGACTTGCTGTTCCAAATTGACCCCACAGATGCTCGACAATATTTAGATCCGGTGATTTTGGGGGCCAATCCAAGTGTTCGACTTCGCTTTCATGTTGTTCATGACAATTTTTTGAACAACTCTAGCGGTGTGAATTAGTGCATTACTGTCTTAGAAGACAGCACCGCCACTGGGAAGCTGTTTGTACCATGTGATGGACATGAGTCACCCAAAATCGACAAATATGTTTGGGCCTTAACCCTACCATGCAATACTAGTGCCGGGGAAGGATTCCACAATACAGCTGCCCAAATCATCACGGATCCGCCTCCATGCTTCACGGTAGGGATCAAGCAGTTGGGGTCATAAGGTTCTTTAGGCTGTCTCCAGACGTTAACTCGGCCAGAACTTGGGAAAAGTGTTAAGGAAGATTCGTCGGAGTAAATAACGTTCTTCCATTGGTCCATTGTTCAGGTCTTATGGTCATTTCATAATCTTTTGCTTTGTAATACTTGCTTCTGAAAGGAAAGGTTGAGCAGTTGCAGCCCTCCCACGTTATCTTGCTACATGGAGCTCACGACAAATTGTTTTGGTTGCAACTTGGTTTGCAAGATGCTGATTTAGCTCTGTGGTCACTTTTACATCAGTAGTCTTATGACATTTTAAGCTTTAATACTCGACGGTCCCGGTCACACAGCTTCTTCTTGCGTCCACTGTTGCTTTAGTCAGCGCTTGTCTTACCATGCTTTTGCAATGCAGACATGACCATAGATACAGTTCCTCTTGAAACATGCAACATTTCAGCAGTTTTGGTGAACGATGATCCAGCAATCCGCGCTCCAATTTATCTCCCTTAGAAGTCTGTAAAGTCTTTCATTCTTGTCTCAACTTCGTTTTGAAATATAACAAAACAATAAGTGTGAATGAAAAGAACGACAAAAAGGACCTGCAACACTTTTAAATAAATTTTTCAGTCATTAGTCCGACAGTTCAATCAGCAGGTGCTCATATTTTGTCCAGTCCTTGTACTTATGGTTAAGCAACCACTGGCTTACCAGCGCTAAATACTCACGTTAAGCAACCACTGGCTTACCAGTGCTATATTCTTATGGTTAAGCAACCACTGGCTTACCAGCGCTAAATACTCACGTTGAGCAACCACTGGCTTACCAGTGCTATATTCTTATGGTTAAGCAACCACTGGCTTACCAGTGCTATATTCTTATGGTTAAGCAACCACTGGCTTACCAGCGCTAAATACTCTCGTTAAGCAACCACTGGCTTACCAGTGCTATATTCTTATGGTTAAGCAACCACTGGCTTACCAGCGCTAAATACTCACGTTAAGCAACCACTGGCTTACCAGTGCTATATTCTTATGGTTAAGCAACCACTGGCTTACCAGCGCTAAATACTCACGTTAAGCAACCACTGACTTACCAGTGCTATATTCTTATGGTTAAGCAACCACTGGCTTACCAGTGCTATATTCTTATGGTTAAGCAACCACTGGCTTACCAGCGCTAAATATTCACGTTAAGCAACCACTGGCTTACCAGTGCTATATTCTTATGGTTAAGCAACCACTGGCTTACCAGTGCTATATTCTTATGGTTAAGCAACCACTGGCTTACCAGCGCTAAATACTCTCGTTAAGCATACACTGGCTTACCTATCAAGGTTTTCCATGTTCTATATATTATCGCAGACTGCAAGGTTATGTAAAGAGAACATTCTGTACCGGGTATAACGAGAGGAAACAGAAGATACATTTTCCTATGGGTGGTATTAAGATATAGTTAACCAAGATAACATCACGATACATACTGAGATACACATTAAGGAACTTTAATGGAGTATAAAATAAACTTAAACTACTCAAAGTGGAAGAGAATTGAATAAATGAAAGTTGTGTTACTATCACAACTGCAATGAAAATTACAGGTGTGATAATTTGAATCTTCTAAGTAGGAGATGCCAAGCCAATGATGATACTCTTAAAGTTACTTCTTTTTAGACTAGTATACTAGTATACTAGTATACTAGTATACTGATATACCCCCTTTCAAGGCAGGCAAAACTGCAGATCTGGAGAATACACAGAGAATTTTCACTGCTCGCATAAATTTAAAATAAAAATTATTGGGAAGGACTGAACTCCTTTGATCTATGTTCCTCAGAACACAAGCGAGATAGATGAATCATATTTTACGCCTGGAAAATTATAGAGGGATTTGATCCAAATCTCCACACCGAAATTACTCTCCACAAAAGCAAAATACATTCAGTGAAAACCAAAGTTGTAAGAGAGAGACTGAAATGGAAAGGACGCAATATTTTTTAACAACCTCCCTTCAAGTATAAGAGAAATTACCGAAAGAACCCTAGCTGTTTTCACGAAGGAACCTGTTAAGTTCCTCAAGTTAGCTCCTCCTATACTGAACTGCGTGCTGCTAGCATCAGAAGCCTGATTGATCAGGTCATAAGACTCAGTCCGCAACCGTGAGCGCGTGGGCGATAACCCCTGCCGAATCACCTACAGGTAGACTACAAGAGGCCAGAGGATGCTTACTCACTGGTCAGATCATCATCTGATAAGACGGGTATCAGGATACACTGTGTCCTGACCAACCACCAGTACAACTATAGACTCAATGACGTCATGTGTAGTATTTCGTTAAGAAAAGGAGTGGGTAGTAAATAGACGTCTGCCTAGTTTAGCATTCCTAAAAAAATAACAAGTCTAACAATTTATAAGACTAACTCGACCTCTATAACAAAGATAAGCGAGGTGTGTGTGTGTCTGAGCCAGGGAGGGCACGGTGTGTGTGTCTGAGCCAGGGAGGGCACGGTGTGTGTGTCTGAGCCAGGGAGGGCACGGTGTGTGTCTGAGCCAGGAGGGCACGTGTGTGTGTCTGAGCCAGGAGGGCACGGTGTGTGTGTCTGAGCCAGGGAGGGCACGGTGTGTGTGTCTGAGCCAGGGAGGGCACGGTGTGTGTGTCTGAGCCAGGGAGGGCACGGTGTGTGTGTCTGAGCCAGGGAGGGCACGGTGTGTGTGTCTGAGCCAGGGAGGGCACGGTGTGTGTGTCTGAGCCAGGGAGGGCACGGTGTGTGTGTCTGAGCCAGGGAGGGCACAATTGATACCTCTTACATATTATAATTCTTCATTTTGATACAAATAAAGAGATTTAGGTGTTCATGAATAAATTAACAGGAATTGTCATGAAAGTATATAAAGAAACTCAATGATCAGTTATAAGAGAAAAATTATCAGTATAGAATATATATATATATATATATATATATATATATATATATATATATATATATAAAATATATGTCGTGCCGATTAGGTAAAACTTGCGATTTTGGCTTAAATAGCAACGCTCACCTTGCCATATAAGACAAGTGAAAATTTGTGTATGCAATAATTTCGCCAAAATCATTCTGAACCTAACGAAAAAAATATATTTCATTGTGTTTGTTTATTATTAAATTAATGTTAACGTATCTAAAATATATTTAGTTGGGTTAGGCTAAATTAAATTGCGCTTGTTGTAATAAGGTTAGGTAGGTTTTCAAAGTTTCTCTTGGTACAAAATTATATATTTTTACATTAACATAAATGAAAAAAATATATCTTTAAACGTATAAGAATTTTTTTTAGAAAGGACTTAATTTTAGATGAGTTCTTGCTAATTGACCAGTTTTACCTAATCGGCACGATATATATATATATATATATATATATATATATATATATATATATATATATATATATATATATATATATATATATATATATATATATATATATATATATACACACACACACACGTCAGAAGAAATCTCAAGTGTTGCATTAATAAAGACAGACAGACGGTATGGACACAGCGAGTCTTGGCTGCGTCTCTTATCCCCGTGAAAAACTCATGTTGTTCTTCAATAAAATGTGATCATTACTTATTTGCTTGTAAAAAGAGATGAGAAGAAACCAAGGGTAAGTACATGATAAATATTACTTATAAAGATGTCAGTCTCGTGGCACTGGTTTACGGGGGTATCAGTATAGTGACACTGATTTACAAGGGTGACAGTCTCGTGGCACTGGTTTAAGGGGGTTTCAATATTGTGACATTGATTTACAGGGGTGTCAGTCTCGTGGCACTGGTTTATGGGGGTGTCAGTATTGTAACATTGATTTACAGGGGTGTCAGTATTGTGACATTGATTTACATGTGTCAGCCTCGTGGCACTGGTTTACGGGGTGTCAGTCTCGTGGCACTGGTTTACGGGGTGTCAGTCTCGTGGCACTGGTTTATGGGGTGTCAGTCTCGTGGCACTGGTTTACGGGGTGTCAGTCTCGTGGCACTGGTTTACGGGGTGTCAGTCTCGTGGCACTGGTTGACGGGGGTGTCAGTCTGGTGGCACTGCAACACAAACCAAACCACAGAAATTGCTCACACTCGCAACAAACGTTGGCAAGACCAGGCAGTGTGCTGCACAGTAACAGTTATTAAGCTTACAAGAGACAAGAAAAGTTAAGCTGAATATTCTGAACTTGTAAATGGTTGAGAGAGACTTGAACTGATATCTGGTAAACATTGGTGCTAAACTGTTTAGAAAAGATCCATGCCATGACCACAATGCAGAATTTTCTGTTATATTCTACTTTCTAAATTGTATAAAAAATAACAGACATAAGGTTAGTAAAATTAACTGTATGCAGAAACTCAACAGAAAAGCTGCAAAAGATTTTATGATCCCGAAATATAGTAGTATATTTCAACACAAGTCACCGGCTCCTCCAACACTTTAAATTATCAACAGTGCTTACTACTACTTGCTCACCTACTGTAACTGCTACTACTACCACTACAAGAACTACTACTATACTACTACTGCTACTACTACTACTACTACTACTACAACTAATGTCCCTCTTGATGATGTCCTTAATTTTCTCAGAGAGAAGGTCAATGAAGGGTTACTTCATCTCCCTATACCTACTGATGTCTTTCTTGATCTTATCCGCCTTTGTGTGGACTCCAATTCCTTTTCCTTCCAAGGTAAATATTATTCTCAAACTACTACTACTGCTACTACAAGAACTACTACTAGTGCTACTACTACTATAACTACTACTACTGCTACTACAAGAACTACTACTAGTGCTACTACTACTATAACTACTACTACTGCTACTACAAGAACTACTACTACTACTACGAGAACTACTACAAAAACTACTACTACCATCACCGCCACCTTCAAGACTCCATGCCTTCCGAACACCTCATCTTAATTTTATGTATCCTCTCTGTCTATTTATTATGTTGTTTGTATTTGCTTGAAGAAGCTCCTGTATCCTCTGTGTCCATGTACTGTAATATTTTTATTAGCTTAATAAAGCCCCGTATGATTCTGGATAAAGACAAGTGTGTGATTACTTAAAAAAATCTGAAAAGACAATATTTTAAAAATTAGCAACTGCCCACGACCAAGCAAGTTTTTTTAAAATCAAATTTCCACATTAAATTATTTTGTTTAACGCATGTAACCTGTTTTGTTTTTACACAAATAAATTTTACAGGCTAAGAGCTGCTATCCCACCTCAGCTCATCTCAAAGCCCACAGCTATCTACGGTATGCCAACCACAACAGTCGAGTAACACCCAGGCGTCCACATACTGTACGTTTCCACCCGTGCCGGGGATCGAACCATAGACCCTCAGCATATGAGCTAAGAGCGCTACCAACTAAGCTACGGGACACCGACATCATGATGTTACTACTGCAGCTTTTGTATATATGTACATATATGAAATAGGCAACTCTCCTCGAGAATGTGGCATCAGTGAGGAACTACGTGGTGAACCTTACAAGAAAGACAAAGGAACCTCGCTTTACGGAAGTCAACAAACTAAGGGCCAGCTTGACCTTGCCTGCTTGCACCTGTCAATTCAGTAAAGCTTCCTTGACCCGGCCTTCTTGAACTTGTCAATTTAGCAAGGGCTGCCACCACCACCACCACCAGTGGGTCGTCAGTGACCTTAGTAACTCTTACGCACAAGGTCAGTGCTCTCAAGATCATGGTCTAGAGTTCTTCTACTGACCAAGCTTCATGGACAGTCAGTATGCCCCAAAGTGGGTAGCCACCCACAACTTTATTCTTGATGTAACTTTCTCATGCATAGCACTATCAGCGATCACTGATTCCTCCACTGCAACGTATTTACAATGTGGTGGAACTGACGAGAGAGCCAGAGTGAGCGAGAGACCGAGCAAGAGAGCGAACAGGCGAGAGAGAGAGAGAGAAAGAGAAATATGTGAGCGAGGGTGTGTAGATGTGCGTGTAATCTTAAACACGCGAGTGAGTGTATATATACGTATGTTATGAAAAAATCGAAGAGTATCTGGTAATGACAACAAATCAATATTCTCCCTCCTCTTCGTCCTCCCTACCTGTGTTTCCACCTTCCAGCCAGGGGGTGCTGCATAACTCACTGGGAAGAGCCTCTACTTACAATCGCAAGGTTCCGGGTTCGATTCGCTGGTGCGGTGAAATATATATGGGTAAGTTTCCTTATACCCCTGCTGCCCCTGCCCACCTAGCAGTAAAGTTATCAGTGTACCTAATGTCAAAAGCTGAAGCAACTTTTCACAAACAATGTTAAATATTACCTGTTATCTGGTAGTGGTTCTGGGAATTACCTTCTCCACGGCTTGGTCTCAGAGCCGCCTTCCAGGTTGGGAAGGACTCATTACAGGATTAAGAACTATTAAGAAGGAAAGTAAAGGTATGTGAATACTTTTATCGTGACTTCTATTCCTCTACTGATTTTACTGGTGTAAAATCTGATTGTACTGGTGTAAAATCAATAGAGTGACAGAAGTCATGATACTGTAACTGGCACAATTCACAACTAACAATAGTTCAAGATGACAGAAACAGAGACTGAAGCTTCCTATCCAAATTGTGGGTTAGTTGTGAATGAGTAAAGAGGTGCATAAAACAAGGTAGTCCCAGGACCTCTAGAAAATTAACACATAAAATATTGACAGATATTGTTGACATGCCTGTGAGAGGGCTGCAGGAGGTGTTTGAGAAAGACATTTACCTGGAGTTTACCTGGAGAGGTTTCGGGGGTCAACGCCCCCGAGGCCCGGTCTCGTGGTGGATCAGGGTCTGATCAACCAGGCTGTTACTACTGGCCGCACGTAAGCCGACGTACGAACCACAGCCCGGCTGATCAGGTACTGACTTTAGGTCTGTCCAGCGTCTTCTTGAAGACAGCCAGGGGTCTATTGGTAATCCCTCTTATGTATGCTGGGAGGCAGCTGAACAGTCTTGGGTTCCTTGGGTCTTAATTTTTGTCTTACAAAATGATCTTATTGACCTTACTTGTACACCCTATCAAAGGAAGAGCATCAGGACAAAAAATACAAGTGGCTAAAAGGAAGGTGAAGAGCACTTCTGACTCTGCACGTGATCAGAGTCGTACACACGTCATGTTTTATATACTCTTTATTTATGTGCAATGTTACCTGAAGGATCATTCAAATTATTTCAATTCTTTGCAAATAAGGAAGTTAGGGGGCTTGCAAGTTATGAAAAATTATCAATATTTCAAAGAAATTTTAAGAACATGGAAAGGTATAATGTAAGAGCCATTAATTACATTATGTTTTTTTAAGCAAAATTGAATACATCGGTAATAATATTAAATTCCAGTCTAGATCTGAAGAGATATACCTTTACCTTTGATATACCTTTGAAGAGTTTCGAGAGTATCTACTCTCTGAGCCCGGCCATGGGCCAGGCTCGTCTGGTGCTTGCCTGGTCAACCAGGCTGTTGCTGCTGGAGGCCCGCTGCCCCACATATCCATCACAGCCTGGTTGATCTGGCACCTGGTGAAGATATTTGTCCAGTTTCCTCTTGAAGGCTTCTACACTGGTTCCAGCCGTGTTTCGGATATCTTCTGGTAAGATGTTGAATAGTCTGGGACCCCGGATGTTAATACAGTGCTCCCGTATTGTCCCCACCGCACCCCTGCTCCTCACTGGATTTATTTTACACTTTCTCCCATATCTCTCACTCCAGTATGTTGTTATGGCAGTGTGCAGATTTGGGACCAGGCCCTCAAGTACTTTCCATGTATATATTATCATGTATCTCTCTCTCCTCCGCTCCAATGAGTACATGTTCAAGACTTGAAGGCGTTCCCAATAATTTAGATGTTTCAATGGCTCAATGTGAGCCGTAAACGATCTCTGGATTTGTTCCAGCTCTGCTATTTCTCCTGCCCTGAACGGGGCCGTCAGCACTGAGCAGTATTCTAAGTGAGGGAGCACTAGCGATTTGAATAGTGTCACCATCGGCATTATTTCCCTTGTTTTGAAAGTTCTCAATACCCACCCCGTCATCTTCCTGGCTGTTGTGATCTTTGTCTTGTTATGGTCTTTAAACGACAGATCAGCAGACATAATTATTCCCAAGTCCTTTACGTGTTCCTTTCGTTCTATGTGGTGACCCTCTTGCGTTTTGTATATAGTGTTCCTTTTGAGTTCTTCATTTTTTCCATACCTAAGCAGCTGAAACTTATCACCATTGAACGTCATGTTGTTCTCCACTGCCCATTGGAAGACCCTGCTTATGTCCTCCTGTAATTTTTCAGTGTCCTCTACCGTAGTGACTTTCATGCTTATTTTAGTGTCATCTGCAAATGATGATACAAAAGTGTGCTGGGTGTTTTTATCTATGTCTGCTATGAGGATTAGAAACAGCAGAGGTGCCAGGACAGTGCCTTGGGGCACTGAGCTTTTGACATCTCTGATGCTGGATCTTGCCCTGTTCACTACTACTTTTTGTGTTCTTTGTGTTAGGAACTCAAAAATCCATCTGTCGTGTTGTCGTGTTGCAAAGTGCACGTCACAGCTGGAGATCTATAAGTAGCTGTTGAGTTACATTATAATACATAGTGGTGGAGTATGGGAATAAGATTGCTCGTGTAGTTTACACTGTGTATAAAGTGTCACGTGAATATGTAAGTAAACCTCAAACTAGAAAGACTTACTTATTCTTTCCTTGTTTGATCACCGAATTCTATACGTGTTTTATCTGACCACTTCCATTATCGCTGTGATTTACTGTACTATCTTACACACGTATGAAATATTCTCAAGTGTTTTACAAAATATCTGTATATTTCAGAGTTATATTTACATCATGCTGCTCTGTTACTTGCTTTGTGTGTCTTAATGTGTGAAGATACTCACACAATATTGTACATTTTAATTTTTACAGAATTAACTGTGGAAAGTATGTTTGTTAATGAGTGCTGAAGGTGTCAGTTTTAATCTTCATAGAGCACTCGTGTTATCACTGATTACACTTTGCTAATGAGCGCTGTAGGTGTCAGTTTGAGCCTTTCTAGAGTACAGATGCAGCCACTGATTACAGTTACATCAGTAATATATTCTTCCCATTTCATAATGTTGTGTATTGCTGATAAGAAAATCAACACTTTAATTGAATGTGTGTGTGTGTGTGTGTGTGTGTGTGTGTGTGTGTGAAACCTAAACATGTAATTGGACTTTGTGTTTGACAACCACTGCACGAGTACCTTGCTAGATACACCATACAGTGTATGTAAGATGCTCTTAACCAAGGAATACTAAATGTAGATGGTTGTAAAGCAAACACACACACACACACACACACAAACTTTATAGATAAAACCTGACAGTGCTGAATACTCGTAATGAACGAATATATATGAATACATCAACCGTGGCACGGGCTGAATATATTACATTTTATTCGACATTCGTCACACAAACATTTGGCATGCCCTCTCGACCAGTGAACTGGCGATTTAGAGTGTAGCAGTTCTGGAGCCCCACTGTTGCGCTTATTGTCCAGTTCAAACCTCCAATCACGTGGAAGCCGGCTTCTCTATCCAAAGTGACGTCATATTTGTCCACGTAGCTGTGTGGCAGACTCCCGCCAACACTGGTCGTGTCCACTCATGCCTTGAGTGTCTCTTGGCTACACCAGTAAATACTCTGATATCCATCTATTAACACTGTACATATTATAAATAAGAAGTGAAGGAATACATGGGTAAAGAAATTTACCCCTGCTGTGTTTGCCTTGCCCTGCTGATTGCCTTGTCTTGCTGAGTTAGTTTTGTTATCATGTGCTACCCGCCATCACCACTTATGTTCGTAATAATTTAATCTGTGACGGACCTCGCAAAAATATTGCCTGTAACCATTTAAGGTATTTTTTCACATTCCACAGTTAATATCAATAATTCGCTCAGTGTCAGGGGCCGTGAATATCAGCGAATTTAAGCAAACTGGAAAACATCCTCATATTTTATGCTGAAAGATGCTGGGTACTCGGTACTCGAGAGTCACCCTTCTCAAAAATGAGGCCTTACCCCTAGGCACAAACCTGTCCATCATGTTAATGTAACTCAATGATGAAGTGTAAACAACAGCGTTGAACGGGTCGTCACAGGACAGAAACCCATGTTAAGTGATGTTCTTCTGACGACCATGGTCCCAGATAGATGGCACGATTATGGTCCCAGATAGATAGCATGATCATGTAATAATATTGGTAGAATTACCGACAATATGTTAAGTAAAAGGACACAAATGCAACTAATGTGACATTTTATTGTGGCACAATAAAATGTCACATTAGTTGCATTTGTGTCCTTTTACTTAGCATGATCATGGTCCCAGATAGATGGCATGATCATGGTCCCAAATAGATGGCATGATCATGGTCCCAGACAGATGGCATGATCATGGTCCCAGACAGATGGCATGATCATGGTCCCAGACAGATGGCATGATCATGGTCCCAGACAGAGTGGCTCTGGGAAGCTGGGTGGTCATGTTTGCAGAGAGCGGCCGTTATGTTCACAAAAACCACTGCACATTAGCCAAAATTACTGGAATACCTTGAATAACGACACTGAGACGAGATACAGAGAGTGATAGAGAGGGCAGAGAAAAGAGGAGAGAGAGGGTAGAGAGTGAGAAGGTAGAGAGAGGAAAGTGAGAGAGGTAGAGAGGAGGATGAGAGTGAGAGAGAGGAAGACAGACAGGGAAGAGAAAGTGAAGAAATGACAGAGAAATCTAAAACGCGAGTCTTGTGAGAAACAAATTTGAAGAGCAGTGAGAACGACAGCGCCGTGCAGGTGACGTCACTTTATGGTGCCGATGGTTGCTTCATCAGGTTTAAAGCCTATCGACTACACGAAGGTCATCACGGCTGCATGCCACCCATACACCTCCAGTCGTAAATAATTCACGAAACTGAGTTGATGAATTTGACACATATGCAACACTTGGGTATCTTTATTGAGGAAACGTTTCGACACACGGTGGCTTCATCAGTCCTAAACAAAGAAGAATGGTGAAGATCAAAAGGGGTTCGAGGTAATCAGTCCCTCAGCCTGGAGTCGATGTAATCAGTCCATCAAGATTAATAGGCTGATGGCGAAACGTTTCCTCAATAAAGATACCCAAGTGTTGCAAATGTGTCTAATTCAACAACTTGTCTATTTTCTGAACCATTTATCTACGAAACTGAGTAAATTCTCAGCATGTATACACTGAGAAAGGCACGTGTCAGTGCATACACTGAGAAAGGCACGTGTCAGTGCATACACTGAGAAAGGCACGTGTCAGTGCATACACTGAGAAAGGCACGTGTCAGTGCATACACTGAGAAAGGCACGTGTCAGTGCATACACTGAGAAAGGCACGTGTCAGTGCATACACAGAAAGGCACGGTCGGCATACACTGAGAAAGGCACGTGTCGTGCATACACTGAGAAGGCACGTGTCAGCATACACTGAGAAAGGCACGGTCGTGCATACACTGAGAAGGCACGTGTGTGCATACCTGAGAAAGGCACGTGTGCATAACTGAGAAAGGCACGGCAGTGCATACCTGAGAAAGGCACGAGTGTATACACTGAGAAAGGCACGTGTCATACACTGAAAGGCACGTGTCGGTATACACTGAGAAGGCACGTGTCAGTGCATACCTGAAAGGCACGTGTCAGTGCATACACTGAGAAAGGCACGTGTCAGTGCTACACTGAGAAAGGCCGGTCAGTGCATACACTGAGAAAGGCACGTGTCGATACACTGAGAAAGGCACGTGTAGTGCATACACTGAAAAGGCACGTGTCAGTGCATACACTGAGAAAGGCACGTGTCAGTCATACACTGAGAAAGGCACGTCTGTACACTGAGAAGCACGTAGATAACTGGAAAGGCACTGCAGGCATCACTGAAGGCACGCTGCAACGAAAGGCACGTGTCAGTATACCTGAGAAAGGCACGTGTCAGTGCATACACGAGAAAGGCACGTGTCAGTGCATACACTGAGAAAGGCAGCAGTCATACACTGAGAAAGGCACTGTCAGTATACACTGAGAAAGGCACGTGTCAGTGCATACACTGAGAAGGCACGTGTCAGTGCATACACTGGAAAGGCACGTGTCAGTGATAACTGAAAGGCAGTGTCAGTGCATACACAGAGGCACGTGTGTCATACAGAAAAGGCACGTGTCAGTGCATACACTGAGGCAGGAACACGGAGTGCACTACACTGGAAAGGCACGTGTCAGTGCATACACTGAGAAAGGCACGTGCAGTGCATACACTGAGAAAGGCACGTGTGTGCATACACTGAGAAAGGCACGTGCAGTCATACACTGGAAAGGCACGTGTGTGCATACACTGAGAAAGGCACGTGTCAGTGCATACACTGAGAAAGGCACGTGTGTGCATACACTGAGAAAAGGCAGGTGTCATACACTGAGAAAGGCACGTGTCGTGCATACACTGAGAAGGCACGTGTCAGTGCATCACGAGAAAGGCACGTGTCAGTATACATGAGAAAGGCACGTGTCAGTATACCTGAAAGGCACTGTGTGATACACTGAAGGCGGTCGTGATACACGAGAAAGGCAGTGTCGTGATACACTGAAGGCACGTGTCGTGATACACTGAAGGCACGTGTAGTATACCTGAAGGCATGTCGTGCATACACTGAAGGCACGTGTGTGCATACCGAAGGCACGTGTCAGTGATACTGAAGGCGTCGGCATACACTGAAGGCACGTCGTGTACCTGAAGGCACGTGTCGTGATACACTGAAAGGCACGTGTCAGTGTCTAGAAAGGCACGTGCAGTGTAACACTGAAAGGCACGTGTCAGTGATACACTGAAAGGCAGTGTCAGTGTATACACTGAAAGCACGTGTCGTGATACACTGAAGCACGTGTGTATACACTGAGCGTGCAGTGATACACTAGAAGACGTCAGTGATACACTGAAAGGCACGTGTCAGTGATACACGAAGACGTGCGTGATACCTGAAAGGCACTGTCAGTGCATACACTAGAAAGGCACGTGTCGTGCATACCTGAAAGGCACGTCAGTGTACATGAAAAGGCACGTGTCGTGCATAACTGAGAAGGCACGTGTCAGTGCATACCGAAAAGCACGTGTCGTGCATACCTGAAAGGCGGTCAGTGCATACTGAGAAAGGCATGTCAGTGCATACACTAGAAGGCACGTGTCAGTGCATACACTGAGAAGGCACGTCAGTGCATACCTGAAAGGCACGGTCAGGCATACACTGAGAAGGCAGTGTCAGTGCATCACAGAAAGGCACGTGTCAGTGCATACACTGAAAGGCACGTGTCGTGCATCACTGAAAGGCACGTGTCAGTGCATCACTGAAAAGGCACGTGTCAGGCATACACTGAGAAAGGCACGTCAGTGCATACACTGAAAGGCACGTGTCAGTGCATACACTGAGAAAGGCACGTGTCAGTGCATACACTGAGAAAGGCACGTGTCAGTGCATACACTGAGAAAGGCACGTGTCAGTGCATACACTGAGAAAGGCACGTGTCGGTGCATACACTGAGAAAGGCACGTGTCAGTGCATACACTGAGAAAGGCACGTGTCAGTGCATACACTGAGAAGGCACGTGCAGTGCATACCTGAAAAGGCACGTGTCGGTGCATACACTGAGAAAGGCACGTGTCAGTGCATACACTGAGAAAGGCAGCGACTGTCGAGTGCATACACTGAGAAAGGCACGTGTCAGTGCATACACTGAGAAAGGCACGTGTTGGTGCATACACTGAGAAAGGCACGTGTCGGTGCATACACTGAGAAAGGCACGTGTTGGTGCATACACTGAGAAAGGCACGTGTTGGTGCATACCCTGAGAAAGGCACGTGTCAGTGCATACACTGAGAAAGGCACGTGTCAGTGCATACACTGAGAAAGGCACGTGTTGGTGCATACACTGAGAAAGGCACGTGTCGGTGCATACACTGAGAAAGGCACGTGTCGGTGCATACACTGAGAAAGGCACGTGTCAGTGCATACACTGAGAAAGGCACGTGTCAGTGCATACACTGAGAAAGGCACGTGTCGGTGCATACACTGAGAAAGGCACGTGTATGTGCATACACTGAGAAAGGCACGTGTCAGTGCATACACTGAGAAAGGCACGTGTCGGTGCATACACTGAGAAAGGCACGTGTCAGTGCATACACTGAGAAAGGCACGTGTCGGTGCATACACTGAGAAAGGCACGTGTCAGTGCATACCCTGAGAAAGGCACGTGTCAGTGCATACACTGAGAAAGGCACGTGTCAGTGCATACACTGAGAAAGGCACGTGTCGGTGCATACACTGAGAAAGACATTTCTCGCAGCATATACAGACACGTCTCACAGAATACACTGAGAAACGTCTCGCAGCATACACTGAGATGTGTGTAAGTGGACACGTCAACACGAGACAGTATGGAGAAACGTCGTATTCAATACAGACTCGGTGGACCAAGACACACAAAAGAAGTATAATGCGATCCTTTATCGACAACGTTTCGCCCACACAGTGGGCGAAACGTTGTCAATAAAAGATGGCATTATACTCCATTTCTGTCTTTCTATAAAACGCTACTGAAACCAATGTAGAGTTCTCCTGCACTCCAACCTTTCCTCCTGGTACAATGTTCATTTTTTCTTCCTGGTACAATGTTCACTTTTTTCCTCCTGGTACAATATTCACTTTGTTCCTACTGGTACAATGTTCACTTTGTTCCTCCTGGTACAATGTTCACTTTTTTCTTCCTGGTACAATGTTCACTTTTTCCTCCTGGTACAATGTTCACTTTGTCCTCCAGGTACAATGTTCACTTTGTCCTCCAGGTACAATGTTCACTTTTTCCTCCGGGTACAACGTTTTTTCCTCCAGGTACAATGTTTACTTTTTTTCAATTTGCCGAATTCCCGTTGGTTCATTTCTTTATCTTGAAATGGTAAATTAATCTTAGTTTTTCTGGGTTAGGCTGGTTGACTGCTATTAATCTGTATTTATATATACTTAACCGAAAACGATGGAATAAAACAAAGGAGTGGCTTAATTAAGCCCATTTGGCTTATCTTAATACCTTAGAAAGTCTGAAGGCTGGATATGTTGGAGGATAATTTTGGGAACCTGAAGTATTGGCTAGGTTAGGACAGGGGTTCCCAACCTATTTTGTTCCTCTATACTCCTTGGGCATTCTGACAGGTTCCCATACACCCCTAAAAATTAAGGATCAAAAACTGATAAAATTATATTGATTTTATATTATTTTATTATGAAATCTGTATACAGATTATATAAGGATTTTATAGTATTGATACCATCGATAGTTTGAACTCAGTGAATTTATAAAATATCTTGATCTGTCTCATACACATCTACTATATACAATAGTCATGTTAATGAGTAAAAGTACTCAAAAATTTTCAAAATAATATACTAAAAACTAAATACTAATGAGTTGGTGAGCCTATTTTTTTGACAAGTTCATTAATACGAGGGGAAACTTTACCAACTGCACAACGAATATCATGTTCAGCTGTTCTGAGATTTGATCTGTGTCTTAATTTAATCCCCAACAATACTAAAAATGTTGACTCATAAAGCCATGTTCATGGAAATAACAGCAGTGTTCGAATAGCAGATTCAGAAACCTGTTTATATGAGTTTATATGAGAACCTTCCTGAAAGTTTGAAGCTGCATCTCTAAGGGTTTTAGAAGTTATCAGAGCTTTTCCAGGATGAAGACTATAAAGGCACAATACGTTTTTTATGATGCTGGGAATGGGTTCAACACTATTGATCAGAGGGCACCCCACATATGCCAACTGTTCCTAGAATCTTGCCCTAGTTATCGTACACCAGCGTTGAAAATTTGAAACGTATCTCGGGTTATGAGCAAAGTAACAGCGAAAACCTGATTAAAAAAGTAAAAATAAAATTCTGGCAACCACTTCAAGATTACTATCCTGGGATACCTCACTATACTATCCTGGGATACCTCACTATACTATCCTGGGATACCTCACTATACTATCCTGGGATACCTCACTATACTATCCTGGGATACCTGACTATACTATCCTGGGATACCTGACTATACTATCCTGGGATACCTCACTATACTATCCTGGGATACCTGACTGTACTATCCTGGGATACCTGACTATACTATCCTGGGATACCTGACTATACTATCCTGGTATACCTGACTATACTATCAGCGTGATGAATGAGACATTTATGCAACATTTTGGTATCTTTATTGTGGAAACGTTTCTCCATTCAGTGGCTTCCTCAGCCCAATACATTTTTCTCTATATTAATGTTGGAAGAATTACTGAGAATATGTTAGGTAAAAGGACACAAGTGCAACTAATGTGACATTTTATTGTGGCAACGTTTTGACAAAACTCCTGGAGAGCGAAACGTTGCAACATTAGTTGCACTTGTGTAATTTTACCTAACATTTTTCTCTGTATTGGACTAAGGAAGCCATTGGCTGGCGAAACGTTTCCACAAAGGCACCCAAGTGTTGTACAAGTGTCTAATTCATGAACCTGTCGGTTCTCTGAACCAAATATCTACACTATTAGCGTGTTCAAGCTGATGCAGGTTTGAACAGCACTGCCATAATCACCAGAGAGAAGAGAAAATACGTATACACAGTAGAGTGTGAGCCACAACCCTTCACCCTCCCTAATGAACGCCCCAGCAACAGAAATCAGCGAACACGGAAATCACGCTGGGGTACCTAACATACGCTGTATGTGCGTGCGTGCGTGCGAGCGCTCACCCACTACTGAAGCTCCACTCCAGTAAATATTAATTCATGTCCCACATTAGTGAAAAAAATTGTCAGCAAAATTTCTTAAGAACCAAAACTCATTTCTCGATGATATTTTTCTCAGGGAATCTCGCATACATTCACTGACTGACTTGCTTGCTTGCTTTTGCTTTTGCTTTCTCTCTCTCTCTCTCTCTCTCTCTCTCTCTCTCTCTCTCTCTCTCTCTCTCTCTCTCTCTCTCTCTCTCTCTCTCTCTTCCTCTCTCCTCTGGCGACCTGTCGTCATCCAAATACGTGGTAAACCTTACTGTGACAGCGGTTGACATGGTGAGGTTAACAAGGAGAAGCGACCCAGCATACACACTCAGGTTGCAACTCTCACCTAGTAAGAAGTTAATCGGAAGAGTTGAGAATCTTCCAGAGAGTAGTCTTTGATGCTGAAGGACTCTTGATTCGAGGACTTGAAGCTACTCTCCCCTTCCTTGCATTAAACCTGATTACTTCCCAAGTGCTGTACGACCCGTACGGGATTAGCGCTTCCCTATGGACATACTAATCCCAGGCTGTGAACAGCCAGTATGCTCTAAGACAATGGTGTAAATAAAGATTGTATTAGAATGCAACTGACTACTCATATAGATATTAAAAGCTTCATGTTACCTGTTCACCAGCGGTCAAGAATACTTTTACCATAAACATAAAGTAACAACATCTTGCAGTCAGTAGACTGCAAAATGTTGTTACTGCTAGACCAAGGCTAGGCTACAGGTACCTCTGTAGCCTAGCTACAGTGACAGTGTCAGTGACATAAAATGCAAAGTGTGTGGAGAGACAGTGCCATACACTGGAACATTATATCTTAAAAGTGTCCAAACATGCAACCTTTCAGAGAGACCGCCGTGCAAACCTTACATGATGTAGCAAAACACCTCCTTGTTAATGATATCTCAAACCTTGAGGTTGTATCCACATTTTGCATCAACTAGATGAACAAACTGACTTTATAAACATTGCAACCCAATTATAACTAATGCATTTTATTTTTTTGTATTTAAGTGGTAATAAAATGTATATTTTTTGAGATAGTATCCTTACTATACCGTATACAACAACTATATGAAGTAATTGTAAAATACGAAATGACATTATTATTAGTGATGTAACAATGCTCAGTGGCATCTGATAGACCCATTGTGACTTCAGTAATCCTGTTTTTTTGCGCTGCCGCTCACAGGAAGACCTGTGAGTGCAAAATAAACTTGCCGCTCAGGCGGCACAACTTTCAGCATATATACACCTCTTAATGTATATATTATTCAGTATAAAGGAAGAACGCAAAACCAAAAGACAAGCGGACTTTGACTGGCAAATGGTCTACCTACCTAGAGGGACTTCAGGGAGTCAACGCCCCCGCGAAACGGCCTATGACCAGGCTTCACAGTGGATCAGGGCCTGATCAACCAGGCTATTACTGCTGGCCACACACAATCCCACGTACGAACCACAGCCCAGCTAGTTAAGCACTGATCAGCCGACATGTTAAAAAAAAACAGCTTGCCACGCAATGGCTTTAAGTTGGAAAAGTTCAGATTCAGGAAGGATATAGGAAAGCAATGGTTTGGTAACAGAGTTGTGGATGAGTGGAACAAACTCCCGAGTACCGTCATAGAAGCTAAGACGTTGTGTAGTTTTAAAAATAGGTTACATAAATACATGAGTGGGTGTGGGTGGGTGTGAGTTGGACCTGACTAGCTTGTGCTACTAGGTCAGATGCCGTGCTCCTTCCTTAAGTGAATGTGACTTGACTAGGTTAGGGCATTGGCTTAATCCGGTAGGAGAATTGGACATGCCTCGCTTGGGCCAGTAGGCCTGCTGCAGTGTTCCTTTTTTCTTGTTCTTAAGTCTTTAATCTCGCGACGTTTCGCTCTTCGTCATTCCAGCTGAAGACTTGTTTAACTATTAGGCACTATTAGCCCCCACATCTCAAACATTCAGAGATGACTTTGTTAACTATCTGTTGATGGTTCTAGTGGTCGGCCCGTCCTCAGACTTGACTACACCGTAAAATGAAGAACTCCTTCGACCTGGCTGTGTCTTCCAGCGACTTCATAGACCCCCAATGAACTAGGTGTCAATTTCATTTATTTCGCTTTCGAAAACTTCCTCTTCCGACAAACCTTCAGCTTACCTATGGATTACTCTTTAAGCTCAGTCCTGGGGAGCCTCTGTATGCAGTATCTTGAAGCACAACCTTTGTCCTCCATTCCCTCTTCCGCCATTTTGCTTCGCTATGAAGATAACTGTAATCATTACTCTAGAGGATTTAACGTCTTGCGCCAAAGCAAACTCAACCAGGTGAAACCTTCCATACAGTTCACACTTTAAGAGGAAAATCAATGAAGCATTTCCTCTCTTAGATGTTTAACCCTTCAAGTCTGACAAAGAACTAGGTTTCAAGGTGTATCGGAAACCAACCAACACGATCTTCTCTACTTCACTCAAATCAAGACACCATGTCTAAACTTTGTGTTCTATAGGACCTTCCTCGTCGTCCTCCTCTTCCTACTACTACTACTATTACTACTACTACTAATAATAATAATAAATGTACTTTATATTTTACTTCTCATAAAATACACTATGACAGGTAATTTTATAATCTATCAAACACATGGTGCCACAATCA
Organism: Cherax destructor; assembly: GCA_009830355.1. Lineage (NCBI taxonomy): Eukaryota > Metazoa > Arthropoda > Malacostraca > Decapoda > Parastacidae > Cherax > Cherax destructor. The sequence goes on along the minus strand of WNWK01006152.1, from coordinate 27,073 downwards.
TCACCAAACTCCACCCTCCCAGCCCGTGCCCCGCCTGACCTGAACCCTCCAGCCCGTGCCCCGCCTGACCTGAACCCTCCAGCCCGTGCCCCGCCTGACCTGAACCCTCCAGCCCGTGCCCCGCCTGACCTGAACCCTCCAGCCCGTGCCCCGCCTGACCTGAACCCTCCAGCCCGTGCCCCGCCTGACCTGAACCCTCCAGCCCGTGCCCCGCCTGACCTGAACCCTCCAGCCCGTGCCCCGCCTGACCTGAACCCTCCAGCCCGTGCCCCGCCTGACCTGAACCCTCCAGCCCGTGCCCCGCCTGACCTGAACCCTCCAGCCCGTGCCCGCCTGACCTGAACCCTCCAGCCCGTGCCCCGCCTGACCTGAACCCTCCAGCCCGTGCCCTGCCTGACCTGAACCCTCCAGCCCGTGCCCCGCCTGACCTGAACCCTCCAGCCCGTGCCCCGCCTGACCTGAACCCTCCAGCCCGTGCCCCGCCTGACCTGAACCCTCCAGCCCGTGCCCCGCCTGACCTGAACCCTCCAGCCCGTGCCCCGCCTGACCTGAACCCTCCAGCCCGTGCCCCGCCTGACCTGAACCCTCCAGCCCGTGCCCCGCCTGACCTGAACCCTCCAGCCCGTGCCCCGCCTGACCTGAACCCTCCAGCCCGTGCCCCGCCTGACCTGAACCCTCCAGCCCGTGCCCCGCCTGACCTGAACCCTCCAGCCCGTGCCCCGCCTGACCTGAACCCTCCAGCCCGTGCCCCGCCTGACCTGAACCCTCCAGCCCGTGCCCCGCCTGACCTGAACCCTCCAGCCCGTGCCCGCCTGACCTGAACCCTCCAGCCCGTGCCCCGCCTGACCTGAACCCTCCAGCCCGTGCCCCGCCTGACCTGAACCCTCCAGCCCGTGCCCCGCCTGACCTGAACCCTCCAGCCCGTGCCCCGCCTGACCTGAACCCTCCAGCCCGTGCACCGCCTGACCTGAACCCTCCAGCCCGTGCACCGCCTGACCTGAACCCACCAGCCCGTGCACCGCCTGACCTGAACCCTCCAGCCCGTGCCCGCCTGACCTGAACCCTCCAGCCCGTGCCGCCTGACCTGAACCTCCAGCCCGTGCCCGCCTGACCTGAACCCTCCAGCCCGTGCCCCGCCTGACCTGAACCCTCCAGCCCGTGCCCCGCCTGACCTGAACCCTCCAGCCCGTGCCCCGCCTGACCTGAACCCTCCAGCCCGTGCACCGCCTGACCTGAACCCTCCAGCCCGTGCCCCGCCTGACCTGAACCCTCCAGCCCGTGCCCCGCCTGACCTGAACCCTCCAGCCCGTGCACCGCCTGACCTTAACCCTCCAGCCCGTGCACCGCCTGACCTGAACCCTCCAGCCCGTGCACCGCCTGACCTGGACCACAATATAAACTCTGCCCCCTGGCAGATGAAATGTCTCACTAATAAATATCCTAGTTACCGCATGTGTGTCTAACAGCATGACACAATAACTTAATTGTTCAGTGGAAAGGATAATTATATGAAAACTATTATATGTACAAAGATATAGACAAAATAATTAATTCCCCTTTTGTTGAGACAACTTCAGAGATAAATTAAAGTTTATATATACGAAAACTAACTCAGAGTTGATGTGAAATAAAAAAATAATAAATAACTGGATATACAGAATATACAGCCAAATTGCTTCGGAAATAAAACTAGTCATTCCTTACCAGTTATGGCTCACTGATTACGGAAATGACGTTTAAAATTGCAAATTGTCTATGTATTTATGAAGGTATGGACTCATGGCGGTCGCTGCTATCTTTCACTTGGCATGGGAGGGTAAATAATGAAGGTAAAGGCTCTTCATTCAAACCTACGATGTGTAAATCTATAAAAAATACACTGCTATATTTCTCATTAGTTCTTTTTTCAAGTTTCTTCTTTCTTTTGGAAGGGGGATGAGGACAGACTTGTACTGAATTGACCATCAATTGTGCAACTTACTTTGATTTGGGCACTTATTTGCTTTTTGATAACTGCAATGACAAATCGGACAATTCACTCGGAATTCAGGTATTACATTACCATACTAACTGATTTCCCCCAGTTCATTACAAAGATGCTGCGTATCTGCGTGAACACTGCAGATAACTTTTGTTGTCTGTAGAGAACTGACTTTTGCAAAAGCTTGCTATAACAGCCGTGATTAGGAAAGTCTATCACTTTTATTTTGGCTATAAGACTGGAAATCAATGTTTGTGCAATAAATCTTCATCAGCATTTAAATCAGAAAAAGAAATCTGTGCCTTTACAGTGCCAATAGCGTGGAGGGAACCAGCAATTATGTACGTGATTGTTACTTCTGCATGGTGCCTCCAGTCAGGAAAGATATTTGGAAGAAAGAAAAAAGTGGGCTGCACAATATCCTAATATACCCTCTGCTATGCGCCAGGTAACTCATAGCGGAGGACTACCCATTCCTGTGTCCCCAAACTCATTTTCCCTTGACTCAGAGGACAAGGAGGGTGACTGAACCTGCGAAATTTGAGTCTTCGACTTCATAAGACCCTGAAAATGTTCATAACTTGTCATCTTCTAAACCATACATAACTCAGAATGAATTAAACGACCTTATCAGAGATTTAGAACTGTCAAAGTTTAAGGTCGAACTGTTGGGCATCAGATCGCAGCAGTGGAATCTCCCCGCTGAAAATGTCTTTAAATATATATTTCTCCGTTCACACCTACACTTTTTCCTGCCAACTGCGGAGCAGTCAGTGATAACCATGGAAACAGCGAGTGTGTCCAGCAGTGTTACCAGGGGAAATAAAGTCCATCATTGTTAACAGATTACTAGTGGAAGGTAACAAGAGATGCTTCAGAAGTGGAATACGAGAGACAAAGAAGCGCTAGGTTGAATCAATACAACTTAATTCATTATACAGGTATGCTACTAATATATTGTAAACATACACTCAAAATGTGTAAATAAATTTCCTTGGAAACTTTAGCCAATCTGTTATTATTATTATTGTCATAATTAGTTTCAGCACCACAAAAATCTTAATTAAAGTGAAAAGCTATTTTCTCAGCAGCACAAGATTGTTTAAAATTAATAGACTAGTGTAATTATCCAGTGTGCAAAGTTTCGTACCATCGTATGTAACTTGGTCTCACTAAGGACAAAAAGGTCAGTATCCTCTGCATCAAGGACAATAATATTTACGTCACTGTAAGTTGTGAGTATATATATACAGAAGTATGATGTCTTCTACTACACAATGACACTAAAAGTCGATAAATTTCGCATCTGCACCAGAAGACAAATCACAGCAGTTGTCCTAAGTGAATATACAAACTGTACATTTGTGGTGCTAGATTTAATAAGTTCGACTTAGGAATTGTTGAAGTCTGATCTCATTCTGTGGATTTTTGAACATGTTACTGAAACTTCAAACTTTAATCGCAGTGAACTAGCTACAGATTCTTGTCATTTTCTTCTACTATGTGGGAGTTAACATGCACTGCATCACTAACACAGGAACCCAGCTACAACCATATGGTGAATTTCGCCCGTGTTTATTGCTTTTGTTTCTCCTCAGGTGTGACTTCTGTCGGCTAGTGTTGTCTACCCCCCTCCTCTCTCTTGGATTTTCCAGGTGTAAAAGAGTGCGACACTGAATGAGCCACATCACTGAAGTAACTGGGAGAGCACGACGCTCAGCGACGCACCAGCAGCTGGAAGGGTGCTTCTAGCCGGCACAAGAAAACGCTGAATCATTTCAGACAGTGAGGGACACTAATAAAAAAAAATGACTGCACAATAAAAATTCCTCAACAGTATATCAGTGAAGGAGTCAAGGTGGCTGTTAGATGAGCATCTATTAAGAAGATGCTGGTAGCACTTGCAGCTATTAAACTGCTAGTAAATGATGGACAATATCCCTGCTGAAGTCTCCTTGCTCAGGCTCAGACATTTAACCAATGTGGAACTCGGGATCCGTCTGTAAGTTAACCTTCATGACAAGAATAGATAAGGGGCACAACAGTATCTGAGAGAGAGAAAGAGTGTACATACTAGTGTACATACTAGTGTTCAACAGAGAAAGAGAGAGAGAGAGAAGCTGTGCCATTGTGACCATAATAAGCAGGTAGTCGAGCAGCAGGAGCACACTTCATCAAGCGCCAAGTTAGCCTTCCTTACGACCAATTTACCAGCCAAACTTTTTCCACACTAATATGCTGCTCTTGGTCTCTCGTCTGTTCACTCTGATCTCTCCTCCGCCTCCTCTTTCTTATTATAATGATGATACTGATGATTCTCCCTGCTGATACTGCAGCTGCTACTGGTGCTACTACTGGTCACTGCTGCCGATTCACTGTGATACACTTCTGCGGTGTTGCTGCTGATCACTCTCACTGTTGCTGAGGATCCAAAGTATCGCTGATGCCGTGTGTTCTCAATAGTAGTGTTAGCAGCCAGTGGACTTCAGATCCTGTCTTACAAAACGTATTGTGGGCAAGTGGATGCAGGTAGACGTGTGGTGCAGGCACACACTACACACGAACACTGGATATGGAGGAACCTAGTAATTTAGAAAGCAAATCCGCCAACTTATCTTAGGTTAAAAGACCTAAGGTGCTAACTTAATTCAACTATCAGAGGTACAGACGAGAAAACACACATACACACACACAATCAAGAATGTCTAGATAGAGGTTTGCAGCAAGACTAGTCAAGGGCTAAGGGAACTGAACTATAGAAAAGAATAAACGAATTGAAAGAGGTGGGGATATGATTACGACATACAAGATAATCGGAGAATTTGACAGGACGGATAAGATCAAACTGTTTGAAATGCCAAGCACAGAGCGGATGGACGTAAATGGAAGCGGTTTGAAGAGTAGATATGATAGGCTCAGTAGCTGAAGCTGAGATTCGACCTTCGCAAACACAACTCAGTGAGTACACACATCACATGTACTCAAACTGCAGCACATTACAAGAAAATTAAAAATAAAAAGCTGGAGAATAAGTTGAGGTACATAAGATAGCTACAACAGGAATTACTGAAGCCAAACATTACACTAAGACTACATAAGATGAAACATTTGTTAATGGGAAGACACGTGAAATAAGAGAGGAGGAGGAGGAGGAGGGTGGTGGTGGCGGTGGTGGGTCAGCCCACTCCCTGGCGGCTGAGGTATGGGCTAACAGCGTGGGTCTGACACACTACACACATGATAACATCTGAACACAGCCCACCCGCTGCCACACAACCTTCCTATCCTGTCGTCACTGCTGCCTTCCCTTACGTTCACCCCGCCGTTCCTACCTCGTCCCGCTCAACGCACCTTGTAAAATGCATGTACCTACCTTCATGTGTCGTACACACAACGAAGAAGAAACAAAAAGAGTGGTAAAGGTGGTGGAACTGCGTGCGAAGGCGAGAGTATGCAGTAATAACAATGGCCTACCTTCCTGAGTTAAAACCGGATATACCAGCAGTGTGAGGCTGCCTGACTCTCTCATACTTACAAAATGGGAAGATAATTAGGTGTTTCCCCCGTCATATCCACACAGGATGTGTTTCATACATTACGCTGGCCGGCCGGCTGGGTGGCTGGCCTTCTAGGTGGTTGGGCAGGTAAAGTTTACGACTGATTCAATTCTTCGCTCCGCGTCAGGCTGGTGCGTAAGCCAGGAAGCCACTCGACCTCCGCGTCAGGCTGGTGCGTAAGCCAGGAAGCCACTCGACCTCCGCGTCAGGCTGGTGCGTAAGCCAGGAAGCCACTCGACCTCCGCGCTATTCAAGAGAGCAACCCATTTAGCGCCGCCGACGTATTAATCTGGCCGTGAAAATTGTAGTGAGTCTTGCAATTCTCCTTCACTTAGTTGGTCTTGTTGAAGTGATACTTAAGTACACACACTCTTAACAATGATAATTAGAGATGGTAGGTGGTAATATTTCTCTTGATTGGCCATGCATGACGCCCATCATATTAAGCAGGGGAGGGGGAAGGATTGTGAAGGGGGTAGTGTGGATGGTGTATAAAAATGAATGAAAGGTGTATACATAATCTCCCCCATGTAAAATGGAAGATGAGGCAACATAATGTTATACCAGAAATATATCCTGGAAGTACCCTGGCTCAACAGGCACATACCAGGGAACTAATGAGGCTTTGTGAAAAGTACTCATTAAACCAACAGATAATTGATCCCACTAGAAATGAAAATACCCTGGATTTGATATTCACAAACAATGAGGAATTAATCAGAGACATAACAATTACAAAAACAATATACTCTGATCATAACATCATAGAAGTTCAAACTAGTATTAACTCAGGGTTAGGTAACTGCGGCACTAATGTTAGAGACGGGATGTTCAGTAAGTTTAATTTTAATAACCATAGAATTGACTGGGAAAGAATAAACCAAGAGCTATCAGACATATGGGAATCAGACATGAGCACCCTAAATCCCCACCAGTGCCTAGAGAAGCTGAATACAGAAGCATACAAGGTATGTATGAAGCACGTACCATTGAGGAAACCCAGAAGATCAGATATAGAGAGAGAGCGTAGGAGATGGTACAGGAGAAGAAAACGGGTTACTGAATTGTTGAAAAACACAAATATGTTGCAACAGAGGAGAGATAGCCTTAACCGAGAGATTACTGATGGTAGTGTGTGTGCCGGTTGATGGTAGTGTGTGGGCTGGTTGATGGTAGTGTGTGGGCTGGTTGATGGTAGTGTGTGTGCTGGTTGATGGTAGTGTGTGTGCTGGTTGATGGTAGTGTGTGTGCTGGTTGATGGTAGTGTGTGGGCTGGTTGATGGTAGTGTGTGTGCTGGTTGATGGTAGTGTGTGTGTTGGTTGATGGTAGTGTGTGTGCTGGTTGATGGTAGTGTGTGGGCTGGTTGATGGTAGTGTGTGTTTTGGTTGATGGTAGTGTGTGAGCTGGTTGATGGTAGTGTGTGGGCTGGTTGATGGTAGTGTGTGGGCTGGTTGATGGTAGTGTGTGGGCTGGTTGATGGTAGTGTGTGTGCTGGTTAATGGTAGTGTGTGTGCTGGTTGATGGAAATGTGTGTGCTGGTTGATGGTAGTGTGTGGGCTGGTTGATGGTAGTGTATGTGCTGGTTGATGGTAGTGTGTGTGCTGGTTGATGGTAGTGTATGTGCTGGTTGATGGTAGTGTATGTGCTGGTTGATGGTAGTGTATGTGCTGGTTGATGGTAGTGTGTGTGCTGGTTGATGGTAGTGTGTGGGCTGGTTGATGGTAGTGTGTGGACTGTTTGATGGTAGTGTGTGTGCTGGTTGATGGTAGTGTGTGTGCTGGTTGATGGTAGTGTGTGTGCTGGTTGATGGTAGTGTGTGTGTGCTGGTTGATGTAGTGTGTGTGCTGGTTGATGGTAGTGTGTGCTGGTTGATGGTAGTGGTGTGCTGGTTGATGGTATGTGTGTGTGCTGGTTGATGGTAGTGTGCTAGAGTGTGCTGGTTGATGGTAGTGTGTGCTGGTTGATGGTAGGGTGTGAACTGGTTGATGGTAGTGTGTGCTGGTTGATGGTAGTGTGTGTGCTGGTTGATGGTAGTTGTTGTGACGGTGGTCTGGATGGTAGTGTGTGGGCTGGTTGATGGTAGTGTGTGTGCTGGTTGATGGTAGTGTGTGGCTGGTTGATGGTAGTGTGTGTGCTGGTTGATGGTAGTGTGTGTGCTGGTTGATGGTAGTGTGTGGGCTGGTTGATGGTAGTGTGTGGGCTGGTTGATGGTAGTGTGTGCTGGTTGATGGTAGTGTGTGGCTGGTTGGGTAGTGTGTGCTGGTTGATGGTAGTGTGTGGACTGGTTGATGGTAGTGTGTGCTGGTTGATGGTAGTGTGTGTGCTGGTTGATGGTAGTGTGTGGCTGGTTGATGGTAGTGTGCTTGGGTGTGTGTGATGGTAGTGTGTGCTGGTTGATGGTAGGGGTGTGCTGGTTGATGGTAGTGGTGTGCTGGTTGATGGTAGTGTGTGTGCTGGTTGATGGTAGTGTGTGTACTGGTTGATGGTAGTGTGTGTGCTGGTTGATGGTAGTGTGTGTGCTGGTTAAAGGTAGTGTGTGTGCTGGTTGATGGTAGTGTGTGTGCTGGTTGATGGTAGTGTGTGTGCTGGTTGATGGTAGTGTGTGCTGGTTGATTGGTAGCTGGTGATGGTAGTGTGTGGGTTGATGGTAGTGTGTGACTGGTTGATGGTAGTGTGTGCTGGTTGATGGTAGAGTGTGAACTGGTTGATGGTAGTGTGTGGGCAGGTTGATGGTAGTAAGTGGGCTGGTTGATGGTAGTGTGTAGGCTGGTTGATGGTAGTGTGTGGACTGGTTGATAGTAGAGTGTGTACTGGTTGATGTTAGAGTGTGTACTGGTTGATGGTAGAGTGTGGACTGGTTGATGGTAGAGTGTGGACTGGTTGATGGTAGTGTGTGGGCTGGTTGATGGTAGTGTGTGGACTGGTTGATGGTTAAGTGTGGACTGGTTGATGGTAGAGTGTGGACTGGTTGATGGTAGTGTGTGGGCTGGTTGATGGTAGTGTGTGGACTGGTTGATGGTTGAGTGTGGACTGGTTGATGTTAGAGTGTGGACTGGTTGATGGTTGAGTGTGGACTGGTTGATGGTTGAGTGTGGACTGGTTGATGGGAGAGTATGGACTGGTTGATGGTTGAGTATGGACTGGTTGATGGTAGTGTGTGGACTGGTTGATGGTTGAGTGTGGACTGGTTGATGGGAGAGTATGGACTGGTTGATGGTTGAGTGTGGACTGGTTGATGGTAGTGTGTGGACTGGTTGATGGTTGAGTGTGGACTGGTTGATGGTAGTGTGTGGACTGGTTGATGGTAGAGTATGGACTGGTTGATGGTAGTGTGTGGACTGGTTGATGGTTGAGTGCTTACTGGTTGATAGTTGAGTGTGGACTGGTTGATGGAAGTGTGTGGACTGGTTGATGGTTGAGTGTGGACTGGTTGATGGTAGTGTGTGGACTGGTTGATGGTTGAGTGTGGACTGGTTGATGGTAGTGTGTGGACTGGTTGATGGTTGAGTGTGGACTGGTTGATGGTTGAGTGTGGACTGGTTGATGGTAGTGTGTGTGCTGGTTGATGGTAGTGTGTGGACTGGTTGATGGTAGAGTGTGTGCTGGTTGATGGTAGAGTGTGGACTGGTTGATGGTAGTGTGTGGACTGGTTGATGGTAGTGTGGCTGGTTGATGGTAGTGTGTGGCTGGTTGATGGTGTGGCTGGTTGATGGTAGTGTGTGGCTGGTTGATGGTAGAGTGTGGACTGGTTGATGGTAGTGTGTGGACTGGTTGATGGTAGTGTGTGCTGGTTGATGGTAGTGTGTGGGCTGGTTGATGGTAGTGTGTGCTGGTTGATGGTAGTGTATGGGCTGGTTGATGGTAGAGTGTGGGCTGGTTGATGGTAGTGTGTGTGCTGGTTGATGGTAGTGTGTGCTGGTTGATGGTAGTGTGTGGGCTGGTTGATGGTAGTGTGTGGACTGGTTGATGGTAGAGTGTGTGCTGGTTGATGGTAGAGTGTGAACTGGTTGATGGTAGTGTGTGGACTGGTTGATGGTAGTGTGTGCTGGTTGATGGTAGTGTGGGCTGGTTGATGGTAGAGTGTGGACTGGTTGATGGTAGAGTGGGCTGGTTGATGGTAGTGTGTGGACTGGTTGATGGTAGAGTGTGGACTGGTTGATGGTAGTGTGTGGGCTGGTTGATGGTAGATGTGGGCTGGTTGATGGTAGTGTGTGGACTGGTTGATGGTAGTGTGGCTGGTTGATGGTAGGTGTGGCTGGTTGATGGTAGTGTGCTGGTTGATGAGTGTGTGTGGCTGGTTGGATGGTTGATGGTAGGGCTGGTTGATGGTAGGAGTGTGGTGCTGGTTGATGGTAGAGTGTGGGCTGGTTGATGGTAGTGTGTGGGCTGGTTGATGGTAGAGTGTGGGCTGGTTGATGGTAGAGTGTGGGCTGGTTGATGGTAGAGTGTGGGCTGGTTGATGGTAGTGTGTGTGCTGGTTGATGGTAGTGTGTGTGCTGGTTGATGGTAGTGTGGGCTGGTTGATGGTAGAGTGTGGGCTGGTTGATGGTAGAGTGTGGGCTGGTTGATGGTAGTGTGTTGCTGGTTGATGGTAGTGTGTGGGCTGGTTGATGGTAGAGTGTGGGCTGGTTGATGGTAGTGTGTGTGCTGGTTGATTGTAGAGTGTGGGCTGGTTGATGGTAGTGTGTGTGCTGGTTGATTGTAGAGTGTGGGCTGGTTGATGGTAGAGTGTGGGCTGGTTGATGGTAGTGTGTGTGCTGGTTGATGGTAGAAGGCAGGTGATTTCAGAGGATGGGAGGGCGGGTGAAACACAGGAAGGGGGGGGGTGACAAAGGGTGAGAGAAGGTAGGTAGACAGTGGAGAGGTGGATGAACGGCAGGTTAGCAGGTGGATTGCAGAGGGTGGGCTGATGACTGGCAGAGTTGCTTTTGGATGACAGATTGTGGGTGAGTGGGTGGAAGGCTGGTGGGTGTATGACAATGAGCGGGTAGGTGGGTGTACGGCTGTAGGTGGGTGGGTGTACGGCTGTAGGTGGGTGGGTGTACGGCAGGTGGGTGTACGGCTGTAGGTGGGTGTACGGCTGTAGGTGGGTGGGTGTACGGCTGTAGGTGGGTGGGCAGCAAGTCGTTCACGGTAAATATAATGTGCTGGTCGATGGCCATATATAGACGGCCCTTACCCATCGATCTTGTACCGTCCCCCTGTTACTGCCACGGTGCTGTTATTGCCACGGTGCTGTTATTGCCACGGTGCTGTTATTGCCACGGTGATGTTATCCCCACTGTGCTGTTATTCCCACGGTACTGGTAAACAGGTCTAGAACTCTGACAAGTGCTAGTAAGCAGCAGGTCTAGAACTAAATTTTCAAACTTTTTGAAGGCACAGAGCTTTCTTAAAAAAAAAATACTAGAACTTTAACCAGAAAAGAAATGGAAAGGATAATTTACTGTCACACAGTGTGGAAGGTGTTGCTGGCAGTATCTTCATAAAGCATCTTACTGCTCTTACAGCAGAGCTAAAACAAGACTTCTACAAATCAGGTTTACTTAAATGCCATCTTTGTAAACCTCCGTCAGTGGTAGAGTTTATAGGAGAGAACTGCCTACTCCTTCCCGTGGTTAGAGCTTCACTTCCTCCCCGACATTCTCACTTTTTTCATGTCTGGAAGTCCGCTTTCTCCTTAAAAACCTTTTCTCTATGCCTGGAGGCTCTCACTCTCACCCAACACTCCGTCTTTCTATGACTGGAAGTTCACTCCCTCCATCTTGGGATGGAGAGGCTTGACACTTAATGATTTACTGTGTATCGTAATCAGAATTTAATAAGGCGTCAGACTTGTATTATATTAAATTGTAATCCTCAGACTGTAAATCTCTAAATGTCTTATATAAGAGACGATTTTATATAATACTATAAAACTTGCCGGGCTTAAATCAAGAGAAATACGTGTTTTTCCCCACGTGCTGCACATGCATATGTCACCTATGTAATATGTCAAGGTATTTTATTTGTGAGGATAAGATACTAGACGTATTAAGCAAATTCCCTAAATTGTAGATATAAGTCTAGGTGTATTCTAGTTAACTCTTTAGGGACCTAGTTCCTAGGCCTTTTGTGTATCCATATAAACAATACTAGCTGCTTCGGTAGCGAAATCTAATGTCAGGTACTCTTCTCTGGGCAGTCAAACTCTTTGAATCCCTTCATTACCTCTAAATGAAGCCTAGTTACATAAGAACATAAGAAAGGAGGAACACTGCAGCAGGCCTACTGACAAGACCTAGGCAAGTCGTTCTCAAACCCAAACCCACTAACAAAAATACATGGCCAATCTATTTTCATATGTAATAGTGTTATAGCCGTAAACCTAAATATATTACACTGTATACAATTAATTCAAGATGGAAATAACCTTTTTTCAGGTCCCACCTTCCCTGACCTCCCCTCCCCTCCACTTACAACCTCCCTCGAGACTTACCTAGGTTATAACTGTGATAAGTTATCTCCCCTCTCCCCTGAATAATAACATGCTGGGTAGTTAATATCCATGAGAGGTGATCGTGGTGGCTTGGTTCATCATGAGAGGTGATCATGGTGACTTGGTTCATCATGAGAGGTGATCATGGTGACTTGGTTCATCATGAGAGGTGATCATGGTGACTTGATTCATCATGAGAGGTGATCATGGTGGCTTGATTCATCATGAGAGCTGATCATGGTGGCTTGATTCATCATCATGAGAAAATATCTTTGTAAATATAATGTCCCATGTGCATGGTAACGTCCATCCTCAGAGATAGTAATTGCCAAGTAATAGTAACTACAAAGCTTCTTAAACTAAACCTTTAAAGCTCGCATAGTTACAGAGTTCTTAATGGAATCTTTGATATATTCATAACGCTAGTGAAGTCTCCTGAGTTAGGATGACAGATTGCATTACTTGATGCAATAGATCCATCCATATAGAGCAGGTTAGCGACCCACTGCTGATCTACCAAAATCTGTATATTTAAAATAAGAAACCTATATTTTACAATAAGGTTTTGTTGTTAAAATTACCTTCTGGGTTTAATATACAGTCGGTGTTAGGAGTATTTAATGTTCGATTGTAATCCATCGATCCTAAAGTCATAATATTAACCATATTAGAACCTTCATCATGATTCTACACTGTACAACTGCTCAGAATCACCTGATGTACACAACCAATCTTATCAATTCCTCTCGTCTACCAGTCATAACCCACCTTCAAAAATAAAACTAATACTTTGAGATTTCTGTATATTTCGGCTTCACACTGTTATAGAAGACAAATATGAGGGATTTAGGAGTTATAATGTTGGAAGATTTAACGTTCAAGGTTCACATCAGTATTACACATCCGCAAGAAAAATGATGACATGGACATTTATAATCTTCAAAACATGAGAAGCCAAGCCAATTACGATAATATTTTAAGTCTCTTGTTAACTTTAGTTTGGAATGTTGTTGTTCACTAGCAACACTTTATCAAGGCAGGCAAACTGGTAGATCTGGAGAATGTACAAAGAACTTTCCGTTCTAGTACAAATTCAGTCACTCAAATTGTCTAGAATGTTTGAAGTTCCTTAGGTGTACTTCCTGGAATTTGGGCGATAATGATACGTCATACGTTTAGTTTAATGGAATTAACAGTCACAACACTGCTTATATTGGCTATTCCTACAAGTTCTTCCATTACAGATGCTGTTAATTTTAGAATGAATTATCTACACACCTTCAAAATTAATTTTTAACACTAGGAGTGTACAGTGTCACATGTTACAATAACTGGCGTGGCACCCTCTCCTACCTGATACTAGCACATTAGCGTGTCTTACTCTTCGCCAACACTAGCAGCATACAGTGCCACTTGTTACAATAGGCACCTTCTCGTAGCTGATACTAGCACAGTAGCGTGTCTTACTCCTCGCTAACATTGGCATGATACAGTGCCACTCGTGACAATAACCGGCATGGCACCTCCCAGATGATACTGGTTCATTAGCGTGCCTCACTCCTTGCTGAAAGGCCGCTTTCGTACACGTAAATCTAGATATAGTCCCCGGCATGCTACAATTACCATTGTAATGCGAGAGACGAAGGAATCTCCACGGTTATCCTCTCTCTTCAGCTACCTGAAGGACGCTTCCGGGGGTCAATGTCCCTGTAGCTCCGTCCCAGACCAGGCCTCCTGGTGGATCAAGGCCTGATCAACCAGGCTGTTACTACTGGTCGCACAGTCTAAAGTACGAACCACATCCTGGCTGGGCAGACACTGATTTGGGGAACCTGTCCAGTTCCCTCTGGACAACCGCCAGAGGTTTGTTGGAAATTCCTTTTATGCACAGAGAGAGGTAGTTGAGTCGGGGGCCTCTGACACTTATCGAGTTCTCTCTTAGTGTACTCGTCGCTCCCCCTCGTTTTTAGTGAAGGTATTTTGTAACCGTTTGTCAAATCTCTTGTCACACGAAGTGATTTCAGTGTTTAGGTTAGGGTCCAGTCCCTCTAAGATTTTTCCAGATGTAAATTATCCATTTTTTCTCGCCTATGTTCCAAGGAATACAGTTCAAGTATTCCCAGTAGTTCAGATACTTGATTGAGTATATACGAGCAGTGAAAGTTTTCCAGCTCAGCATCTCGGCTGCCTTGAAGGTGGCCATCAGCACACAGCAGTATCCCACCCTAGAGAGAACAAGAGACTTGAAGAATATCATCACTGACTCAGCATCTCTAGACTTGAAAGTTCTAGTTATCCAGCCCTGACGTATCAAGAAAAGCTAGGCATTTGACTGCTGATCCGGTTGCAAGTATCTCTAAATTATACATACCTGTGACATGCCCGTGACCGGTTACGAGAGTCATTAACCTTTCTAAACCGGTCTGAGGCCAGCTTTCTCGTTTAGCTAGACCTGAGGCCAGTTTCCTTGTTTAGTCAGACCTGAGGCCAGCTTCCTTGTTTAGTCAGACCCGAGGCCAGCTTCCTCGTTTAGTCCGGCCTAAGGGCAAGCTTCCTTGCTGATAACCTGTTGCTAACAATGGATAACGTGTGTATGTTCATTACAGATCAATAACATGATGTAGTGCATCTAGTGCCAGTAATCTGTCAACATAATGAGTCAGTCTTCCTGACTTACAACACACTAAATCAATAACGATGTAGCTTCCTAGTCAGGCTGGCTCTTTACAAATCAATGATAAATATTTTAACAATTATTCAATTCGAACAGCAAATGCAGAACACACAAATGAAATAATAATAATAATAATAATAATAATAATAATAATAATAATAAATAATAGGAGCAAGGGGTTAGTAACCGTTTCTCCTGTGATCTAAAAAGAAAAACTTTTTCTTTTCTTTTTAGGTCACCCTGCCTCGGTGGGATACGACCGGTTCGTTGATAATAATAATAGGGTGTGATAAATGGTTTTGAAACCCGACAAGTTGAAGAATTGAGACACTTATGCAACATATGGTAATCTTTATTGAGGAAACTTTTCGCCACACAGTGGCTTCATCAGTTTGTATTGGACTGATGAAGCCACTGTGTGGCGAAACGTTTCTTCAATAAAGATTATGTTGCATAAGTGTCTCAATTCTTCAATAATAGGGTAGATGGGGACGCAACGTGACAAATGTTGCAAATATATAGAATAAGTAACAGGTTATTAAAAGCAATTAAAAGTTTCCATGAGGATAGTGAGGCCCAAGTTAGGGTATGTAAGAGAGAGGGAAATTATTTTCCAGTAAAAGAAAGCCTTAGAGAGGGATGTGATGTCCCCATGGTTGTTTAACATATTTATAAAGAGTGTTATTAAAGAAATTAATGTTAGGGTGTTGGGGAGAGGCGCGAGATTAAAATATAGTGAATCTAACACAAAGTGGGAGTTGTCACAGCTACTTTTTGCCGATGACACAGTTCTTTTGGGAGATTCTGAAGACAAGTTGCAAAGGTTGGTGCACGAATTTGGGAGGGTATATAAAAATAAATTAAAACTGAACATAGAAAAGAGCAAGGTAATAAGAATAACAAAAAGTTTAAACAATGGGTCGATGGAACATGAGGTGAATCATAAAACTGACAAGGGGGAAAAAGGTGATCGGTGCACCGAGGCAACTTGAGAAACGAAGAAAATTACCCATAAAGAAGAGGAATGTATTAAGAGTATAGTGGTACCAACACTTAAATGAGTGTGAAGCATGGGTTTTAAAATAGGCAACAAGGGGGTTGGAGACAGTGGAGATGTCATGTTTGAGGGTAATGAGTGGTGTGAATATTATGCAGAGAATACGTAGCTTGGAGATTAGGAGAGGTGGAGTTTACAAAAGTATTATTCAAAAGAATGAGGAGGGGTTGAAGTGGTTAGGAGGAGGAGGGGCTGAAGTGGTTAGGAGGAGGAGGGGTTGAAGTAGTTAGGAAAGAAAGGGGGTTGAAGTGGTTAAGAGGAGGAGGGGTTTTAGTAGTTTGGATATATAGACATGATGGAGTAAAATAGGATGGCATATAAATCTGGAGTAGGGGTTGGAGTTGTCTCAGGAAGGGTTGGAGGGAAAAAGAAAGGGAGGCTTTCAGCATTAGGAGCTTGGACATCCAACAGGCTTGTGTGAGCACACTTTATTTTGGTCCCACTTAATGACAAATTTTCATCTTTCATACTAATTAATTTAAAGATATTTATGTATGTAAATATAGTTAAAAGATTATATTTACCATAATTTGTTCAGTGTGTGGCAACACAGTCTGGCTGATCAGGAACTGACTTATGGAGCAAATTAATCCCATGCATCATGTAAATTTTCAATATACATCATATCATGGTATACAATATGTATATTATCAAAGTACATAGTATATTGTGCCATATAACAATGAATATTGTCGATATACATATCATTTAGCATTCAACAATGTATATTATCATTGTACATAGTACATGTGGTACACAACAATGCACAACAGTTAACACACAGCACTGACTCGCTACCAACCAATCAAAGTGTCACAGAAAAAGCTTCAGCAGCAGACACACAGCCACACGCTCTCAGAAATATCAAACATTCCTTGGCACACGTCTACAAAAACCTAAGAATAAGCAGACGTACCAATAAATACCTCAACCAAAAGTTGAAAAACAATCAAAAGCAGGAATGAAGAGGTGCCATAAGATTACGTTTTCTTCTATCATTTTTTAATACACTGCAAAAGTGTTATGAAAACTGGATTATAGACGTACTTAAAGTTGCTTTTGATTGTTTTTCGACTTTTGGTAGACGTATTCAGTGGTATGTCTGCTTATTGTTAGATTTTTGTAGACGTGTGTCAAGGAATGTTTGATATTTCTGAGACTTCATTTGTGGCATCTATTGTTCTGACTGTTGTTATGGCGTCTGTTCATTAAATAAGGCGTGGGCCACCGCGGCTTTCGATTTCTCTTCAATTAAAGCACTTTGAATTGCACCATCTTCAATACAGTATTTAAGAATGGACACAACATTTACGGAAAAATATTACAATCAGCGAACAATGTTCAACATAGATGATACAAAAAGTAGATCAAATTACAGCTGGAAAACTGTTCACGGACTGAGGAACATACACAAGTCAACTCTCGTGGAGCACCTCAAGGATACTAGTGTCGCTGCTCACAGACTGAGGAACATACACAAGTCAACTCTCGTGGAGCACCTCAAGGCTACTAGTGTCGCTGCTCACAGACTGAGGAACATACACAAGTCAACTCTCGTGGAGCACCTCAAGGCTACTAGTGTCGCTGCTCACAGACTGAGGAACATACACAAGTCAACTCTCGTGGAGCACCTCAAGGCTACTAGTGTCGCTGCTCACAGACTGAGGAACATACACAAGTCAACTCTCGTGGAGCACCTCAAGGCTACTAGTGTCGCTGCTCACAGACTGAGGAACATACACAAGTCAACTCTCGTGGAGCACCTCAAGGCTACTAGTGTCGCTGCTCACAGACTGAGGAACATACACAAGTCAACTCTCGTGGAGCACCTCAAGGCTACTAGTGTCGCTGCTCACAGACTGAGGAACATACACAAGTCAACTCTCGTGGAGCACCTCAAGGCTACTAGTGTCGCTGCTCACAGACTGAGGAACATACACAAGTCAACTCTCGTGGAGCACCTCAAGGCTACTAGTGTCGCTGGCCGACAGATCAACACAGCTCAAGACGGACCGGACAGAGGTGCCTGATCAGTGGGACGGCAGGTGGAGTGGCAAGCGGAGTGGAGGGGAAGAGGCAGGTGAGGGAGAGAGGGAGAGGTAGGTGGTAGAGAGGGAGAGATAGGTGAGGTAGAGGCAGGTGAGGTAGAGAGGGAGAGGCAAGTCGGGGAGAGGGGGGATGGAGGGAGAAAAGGGTGGTAGAACAGATGTGGAGTGGGCAGGTAGAACGTAAGGGAAAGAAAGAAAAAATAAATTGGGGTAGGAAAAGTAGAACAGGAAGAATTGGGAAAAGGGGAGGTAGTGAAAAAGGAAACAGGAAAGGAGGAAGTAGTAAAGGTAAGAAAGGAGGAGACTGGAAATAAAGATATACTGGAGAACAGAGAAAAACATGTGGGATGGAGATGCAGCAAAGAAGAGATGTTTCAAAAATTAAGAGACCGCAGGTCTAAGATATTATTCAGCACTATTCAATAAAAACTTTTCACTTTCGCATGAACTCACGAGGTGCAAGAAACACTCACAATAAAAACAGTCACACAAACACTCACAATAAAAACAGTCACACAAACACTCACAATAAAAACAGTCACACAAACACTCACAATAAAAGTCATACAAGTACAACAAAACCAGTCATACAACCAATCACAATAATACAATACATAGTTCATTATAAAAGTTTGAAGTTCCTCGTGACTGCTGAAAACCCCATCAACTGGTATAAACTGCAACAAGTTGCAGTAACTGATCTTTGAGACTTGAAGAACACTTTGATCTGGTGGTAAAAAAATAAGTACAATGCATATGAACATCCAAGGTAAAAATAAGAACATAAAAATTTACCAACATGACTAAAAACAACACACTATTGTCGCACCAAATTAAAATAACCAACATCAGTCAAACATCCCATTTAATTGCTTAGGTCAAAGGACTCTCCTATAGGCATGCCCGGAATTTATTTAAAAAAAAAAAAAAGACACGTCGTAAGCAAAAGAAAAAGACCTAAACCGCGGGCAAACAGTTGAAATGTATGAGATATGTGATCACGATCCTCACTCGACAGAATCGTCTCTCAGTGACGATTACTGGAGGAGGAGGAGGATGGCTCACCACCACGCCCGGTATAACCTCTGTTACTTGCTTCTCGTCTATGGAACCCACCACCACGCCTGGTATAACCTCTGTTACTTGCTTCTCGTCTATGGAACCCACCACCACGCCTGGTATAACCTCTGTTACTTGCTTCTCGTCTATGGAACCCACCACCACGCCCGGTATAACCTCTGTTACTTGCTTCTCGTCTATGGAACCCACCACCACGCCCGGTATAACCTCTGTTACTTGCTTCTCGTCTATGGAACCCACCACCACGCCTGGTATAACCTCTGTTACTTGCTTCTCGTCTATGGAACCCACCACCACGCCTGGTATAACCTCTGTTACTTGCTTCTCGTCTATGGAACCCACCACCACGCCTGGTATAACCTCTGTTACTTGCTTCTCGTCTATGGAACCCACCACCACGCCTGGTATAACCTCTGTTACTTGCTTCTCGTCTATGGAACCCACCACCACGCCCGGTATAACCTCTGTTACTTGCTTCTCGTCTATGGAACCCACCACCACGCCCGGTATAACCTCTGTTACTTGCTTCTCGTCTATGGAACCCACCACCACGCCCGGTATAACCTCTGTTACTTGCGTCTCGTCTATGGGATCAACCACCACGCCCGGTATAACCTCTGTTACTTGCTTCTCGTCTATGGGACCAACCACCACGCCCGGTATAACCTCTGTTACTTGCTTCTCGTCTATGGAACCCACCACCACGCCCGGTATAACCTCTGTTACTTGCTTCTCGTCTATGGGATCAACCACCACGCCCGGTATAACCTCTGTTACTTGCTTCTCGTCTATGGGATCAACCACCACGCCCGGTATAACCTCTGTTACTTGCTTCTCGTCTATGGGATCAACCACCACGCCCGGTATAACCTCTGTTACTTGCTTCTCGTCTATGGAACCCACCACCACGCCTGGTATAACCTCTGTTACTTGCTTCTCGTCTATGGAACCCACCACCACGCCCGGTATAACCTCTGTTACTTGCTTCTCGTCTATGGAACCCACCACCACGCCTGGTATAACCTCTGTTACTTGCTTCTCGTCTATGGAACCCACCACCACGCCCGGTATAACCTCTGTTACTTGCTTCTCGTCTATGGAACCCACCACCACGCCCGGTATAACCTCTGTTACTTGCTTCTCGTCTATGGAACCCACCACCACGCCCGGTATAACCTCTGTTACTTGCTCTCGTCTATGGGATCAACCACCACGCCCGGTATAACCTCTGTTACTTGCTTCTCGTCTATGGGATCAACCACCACGCCCGGTATAACCTCTGTTACTTGCTTCTCGTCTATGGAACCCACCACCACGCCCGGTATAACCTCTGTTACTTGCTTCTCGTCTATGGGATCAACCACCACGCCCGGTATAACCTCTGTTACTTGCTTCTCGTCTATGGGATCAACCACCACGCCCGGTATAACCTCTGTTACTTGCTTCTCGTCTATGGGATCAACCACCACGCCCGGTATAACCTCTGTTACTTGCTTCTCGTCTATGGAACCCACCACCACGCCCGGTATAACCTCTGTTACTTGCTTCTCGTCTATGGGACCAACCACCACGCCCGGTATAACCTCTGTTACTTGCTTCTCGTCTATGGGATCAACCACCACGCCCGGTATAACCTCTGTTACTTGCTTCTCGTCTATGGAACCCACCACCACGCCTGGTATAACCTCTGTTACTTGCTTCTCGTCTATGGGATCAACCACCACGCCCGGTATAACCTCTGTTACTTGCTTCTCGTCTATGGAACCCACCACCACGCCCGGTATAACCTCTGTTACTTGCTTCTCGTCTATGGAACCCACCACCACGCCCGGTATAACCTCTGTTACTTGCTTCTCGTCTATGGAACCCACCACCACGCCTGGTATAACCTCTGTTACTTGCTTCTCGTCTATGGGATCAACCACCACGCCCGGTATAACCTCTGTTACTTGCTTCTCGTCTATGGACCCACCCCCGCCCGGTATAACCTCTGTTACTTGCTTCTCGTCTATGGAACCCACCACCACGCCCGGTATAACCTCTGTTACTTGCTTCTCGTCTATGGAACCCACCACCACGCCCGGTATAACCTCTGTTACTTGCTTCTCGTCTATGGGATCAACCACCACGCCGGTATAACCTCTGTTACTTGCTTCTCGTCTATGGACACCACCACGCCCGGTATAACTCTGTTACTTGCTTCTCGTCTATGGAACCCACCACACGCCCGGTATAACCTCTGTTACTTGCTTCTCGTCTATGGATCAACCACCACGCCGGTATAACCTCTGTTACTTGCTTCTCGTCTATGGACACCACCACGCCCGGTATAACCTCTGTTACTTGCTTCTCGTCTATGGGACAACCACCACGCCCGGTATAACCTCTGTTACTTGCTTTCGTCTATGGAACCCACCACCACGCCCGGTATAACCTCTGTTACTTGCTTCTCGTCTATGGACAACCACCACGCCCGGTATAACCTCTGTTACTTGCTTCTCGTCTATGGACCCACCACGCCCGGTATAACCTCTGTTACTTGCTTCTCGTCTATGGATAAACCACCACGCCCGGTATAACTCTGTTACTTGCTCTCGTCTATGGGATCAACCACCACGCCCGTATAACCTCTGTTACTTGCTTCTCGTCTATGGGATCAACCACCACGCCCGGTATAACCTCTGTTACTTGCTTCTCGTCTATGGGATCAACCACCACGCCCGGTATAACCTCTGTTACTTGCTTTTCGTCTATGGAACCCACCACCACGCCCGGTATAACCTCTGTTACTTGCTTCTCGTCTATGGGATCAACCACCACGCCCGGTATAACCTCTGTTACTTGCTTCTCGTCTATGGGATCAACCACCACGCCCGGTATAACCTCTGTTACTTGCTTCTCGTCTATGGGATCAACCACCACGCCCGGTATAACCTCTGTTACTTGCTTCTCGTCTATGGGATAAACCACCACGCCCGGTATAACCTCTGTTACTTGCTTCTCGTCTATGGGATCAACCACCACGCCCGCCACTTATGAAGACAAATGTGTTGAGTTACCCAGGGAATCACTGAAGCAGAAGTCTACTCTAAACTTAGTTTGCAACCGAATCGGCAGATAAAATCCAAGAGTCTTAGGGCAAGGAACCTCAAGGGAGGTTCCTTGATGCTGGTGAGGGGCTCTTGATCTAGGGAATTGGATCTGTGCTCCAGTTCCCTGAATTAAGCCCTAATACCTTCCATCCCCCCCTTTACAGGCGCTGTATAATCCTACGGGTTTAGCGCTCCCCATGATAATAAAACAAAGTGAACTGAAAAACATGGGTTCTCTGCTGTCTGGGAAAATAACTAGTCGATCAGTGAGTGGTGAGAGTGTTTGATCATGACTCTTGTTTAGCGACCGAGAGAGAGGTCATGAGTGACCAAGTCACAACGTAAGGGAACGATGTTCTCGTGCAGATATTAACGTTTCCTGGTGTACTATGTGATGACCGACGTAACGCAGCCGTTTTTCTTAAATCTGCTTGTGATCAACTATACATAGTTCCATGTTTAAATGACCTCACCTAACCTATTCTAACCCGAATATAGAAAACATTATTACCGTTTAAATGAAACGTTAAGCTGATTTTGGGAATCACGTAGTTAAGGCAGTAAGACGAGGATAAGATGTATAAGAAGCATCTTGGCACGAGTCACGGACGGTGATGAGAGGGACCATGAGCTTGTGCCTGGTCTAGAACTCAGCCCATGGTCTGCGTTGGGCCGTGTCCAAGGGCATAAATTTGTGAGTATTGTGGTAATTTCATATCAATGACACTAAATTCATACAGCCACTGTCATGTGCCGTATTCCTCACCATCCCATTTTTCCCCATGATATTCCTAGCCCATTCCTCACTGACAGTGTTACCTTAATATAGCTGTGTTATTTTTGGTAAATTAGAGAGATAGTAATGAAGAAATAAGTCTGGTGTCGGTGAACTGAGCTAACTAGAGAGTGTTGATATCTGAGTGATATACAATCTTGCTTAGTAGAAGATATAAATAGAGTTTCTTATGAACGCTGGCAAGAAGTAAACCCAAGATGTCCAGGTGTGAGGTGACAGTAGTAGTGGCAGTGAGGTGACAGTAGCAGTAAGGTGCTTGTGGCAGTGGCAGTGAGGTGACAGTAGCAGTAAGGTGCTAGTGGCAGTAAGGTGACAGTAGCAGAAGACGTGTCTTGTGTACTTGAAGACGTGTCTTGTGTACTCTCTGTGGACTGAACCATCTTTGCTGTGCTTCCGTTATTAGCTACCTGAGATTGGATGATGGTTTCCCTCGACTACGTGCAGCTATATCTCCAAATGAAGGCGGAATTAACGGAAGCTAGAAGAGAGATTCAAAGTTTGAAGGGTATATGCAAGGATTATCCCCGGAACAATGTCGCCGATGATCAGACCAACGAATGGATGCTAGTCGAATCTGAAGGGACGAAGCTGAAGTTGAAGAAGGTCCAGGAGACTGCTGTGAAAACCAGCAACTCTTTCTCCTTGTTATCAGACGAATGTGAAGACATCCCAGCGAAGACCATCTCTACAAAGACCGTCGAGAACGTCATGCACACCGCCAGTCGAGGTAAGAACATTGTTTTAGTTGGGGATAGTCAGATTAAGTTTATGGATAGGGAATTTTGTCTTAAGGATAGGAATAGGAGGCAGAGGGTGTGTTATCCTGGGGCTGGGATGAAGGATATTATTAGCCGTCTGGACGACATCATGAGAGGTAATGGGAGCAATCCTATTATCTGAATGGTTCAGAGAACCGACAAGTTATAAATTTATAACTTGTCGGTTCTCTGAACCATTCATCTATACCCTGTCTGACACAGCAACATCTTGGGATCTTAATACAAACGAATTCTTCAACACTTGTCCAACCTTTGGACGAAGATCTACTTAGACTAGTGGATGGTACCACTATGACCCCGCCTCCTGCTGCTTCACCTCACCTAACTACAGTATATAAGCCACCTCTACGGACATATACTGTCATTTCTACAAGATTGATGGACTGAACACATCGACTCCAGGCCGAGGGACTGATTACCTCAAAACTCCAACTCTCCTTACACCTTTCTACTTTGTATTGGACTGATGAAGCCACTGTGTGGCGAAACGTTTCCTCAATAAAGATACCCAAATGTTGCATATGTGTCTAATTTATAATCCTATTATCTGTCTCAGTGCTGGAGGCAACGATGTTGGCAGACGTAGGAGTGAGGAGCTGATTAGCAGCTATAGGTCAGCAATAGACAGAATTAGGAAGAAGGGTGGGAACCCTGTCATATGTGGTATTTTGCCAAGGAGAGGAGTTGGAAATGAATGGTTGTCCAGGGCAATTGGTGTCAATTGCTGGCTGGACAAATACTGTAAGGAAAATGCAGTAACATTCATTGACAACTGGGACCTCTTCTATGGCAGAAATGACATGTATGCCAGGGATGGGGTTCACTTATCTAGGTCTGGGGTGGGGGCACTGGCAACTGCAGTGGAGGGAGCTGTTAGGGCTTTAAACTAGAAAAAGTTAGTGGTATGGGTTATGGGGGGAAAACAGTGAAGTCCCAGTGTAGTAATGTTATAAATTCTAGGGGAACTAGTAATAGGCAGAATAAGGTGGATATTGGAAAGCCAGTGGCACTAGGTGACAAGGACAGTAATAGGTATAAGGAAAAACAGAAATGAGCAGGAAGGGTAAAGAGAAAGGAGGGTCTTTAAGTGTATATTACACCAATAGTCGTAGTGCTAGGAATAAGATGGACGAGTTGAGAGTACTAGTTGCAAGTACAGGTAATATTGATGTTTTTGCAATAACTGAAACATGGTTTAATATGAAAAATCGGGACTTGCCTGCCGAATGTCACATTCAGGGTTTTAAATTGTTCCAAGTAGACAGAAGTATCGGGAAGGGGGGTGGGGTGGCACTCTATGTCCGTGATCATTTAAATTGTTGTATAAAAATGGGTATAAAGTCTGAATTAACACATACAGCGTCTGTCTGGATAGAATTTTCAGAGGGCATGAAAAATTGATTTTAGGTGTGATATACCGTCCCCCAAACTTTGATAGGGACCAAGGGAGACTACTATGGGAGGAAATTGTTAAGGCCACAATGCACGATAACGTAGTTATTCTGGGTGACTTCAACTTTAGTCAAATTGATTGGAATTTTTTGACTGGGAATTTAGAATCTAACGATTTCTTAGAAGTAGTTCAAGATTGTTTTTTGAAGCAGTTTGTGACAGAACCTACAAAGGAAATAATCTGCTTGACTTAGTTCTGGCAAACAAGGAAACCCTTGTTAATAATTTAGAAATTACAGAGGAACTCGGCGCAAGCGACCACAAATCAATTACCTTTGGCATTGAATGGAAGTTTCATAGTAGGAATAACTCAGTAACGGTCCCAGATTTTCGCTTAGCAGATTACAATGGACTTAGAGAACACTTATCATCTGTGGACTGGGGTAATGAAGAGAGCTATCAATATGACAGTTTTCTGAACACTATACATGCTGCCCAAAGAACATTTATCCCATATAAAGAAATTAGATCGAATAGAAATGACCCAAAATGGATTAATAATAGGCTCAAATATCTTTTAGGGCAGAAGAAAGGAATTTATAGGCGTATCAAAAGAGGTGAGGGTCATCTTACGAATCAGTATATTGACATTAAGAGGGACGTTAAAAGGGGATAAGAAAAGCTAAGCGGGACTACGAAATTAAAGTTGCTAGGATTCGAAAACTAACCCAAAAGTTTTTTCCAGGTGTATAGAACAAAAGTTAGAGATAAGATAGGTCCCCTTAAAAATAATTATGGGTATCTTACTGACAAAGAGAATGAAATGTGCTCTATTTTTAATAATTATTTTCTCTCGGTTTTCACTCAGGAAGACACTAATAATATCCCAAGAATTAGGTATTTTAGTGGGCCTGAAGAAGATAAATTATGTAGTATCACAGTCACTAGCGAAATGGTTATCAAACAGATAGACCGTTTGAAGCAAAATAAATCGCCAGGCCCTGATGAGCTTTTTTCAAGGGTTCTTAAGGAATGCAAAATTGAACTCTGTGAACCCTTAACTAACATTTTTAACCTATCTCTTCAAACAGGTGTAGTGTCTGATACGTGGAATATGGCTAATGTAATTCCTATTTTTAAAGCAGGGGACAAGTCGTTACCATCAAATTACCGCCCAATAAGTCTAACTTCAATTGTAGGCAAATTATTAGAGTCGATTACACAACCATTTAATCAACTACGAAACGCAAGACTCATCGCCAGAAAGCTAACACGCAATACCGAAGAATCCTAGAATCATCACTCATCTGTATATCCAACAACTTCAACCAGAACAACGCTTACCAACATAGCTGAACCTATTGCCAAGAAACTTCTTCAACGCTATCCCACCTGGGAACTCAAGAATGGTACACTGCAGGTCCTTTAAGTCACACTATGTTTTTAACTATCACTACTTGAGTCAAGAAATGCCTGTGTTCAACACCGATTTACACAACCATTTAATCAACTAGAAACGCAAGACTCATCGCCAGAGAAGACAACACGCAATACCGAAGAATCCAGAATCATCACTCATCTGTATATCAACAACTTCAACCAGAACAACGGCTTCTACAACATAGCTGAACCTATTGCCAGAAACTTCTTCAACGCTATCCACTAGAACTCAAGAATGGTACACT
Source organism: Cherax destructor (assembly GCA_009830355.1). NCBI lineage: Eukaryota > Metazoa > Arthropoda > Malacostraca > Decapoda > Parastacidae > Cherax > Cherax destructor. The sequence continues at coordinate 453 of WNWK01006152.1, read as the reverse complement.
GCAGGTCCTTTAAGTCACACTATGTTTTTAACTATCCACTACTTTTTAAGACTCACATGCAGCTTTCTCCACCTGACCCTGCATTCTCCACCTGCTGTACCCTATATATATCTCCATGTTGCTCATTTTCCAGGTAGATCTGTCTGTGACTCGATAAAGCCCTGCGTGGCGAAACGTTGTCAAAAAGGATCACATTATACTGCTTATGTGTTTATTTTTCCATTGTGTCGGTATTTTATACCAGACTCAAGAAATGCCTGTGTTCAACACGAAATTTACACAACCATTTAATCAACTACAGAAACGCAAGACTCATCGCCAAGAAGACAAACGCAATACCGAAGAATCCGAATCATCACTCATCTGTATATCCAACAACTTCACCAGAACAACGGCTTACAACATGCTGAACCTATTGCCAAAACTTCTTCAACGCTATCCACCTAGAACTCA